>OY294050.1:1052512-1179857 GCA_958510825.1 Brachypterus glaber | reverse complement strand
CATGCTCGTCCTCCAGAACAGTTTGAAGATAGAAGGGTTTCTGGAGTTTCCGGGATTTCAATGTAAGATATGATCTAGTATTTTTTTTTTTTAAAAGGTGGTAGAATTGGTTATTTTGTGTTTGCACTACTAAAATGCACCTTGGACTTTAATATAGAAGTTGAGTTTTTGAGATACACGTCAGTTGATTTAGAGGGTGGGGATAGCGCATTGGCCTTCTGCGCATACAAAATTTTGAGTTAATCTTGATGGCAGCCATTATGTTTTTCTTACTCACTCATAATGCTGTCTCTGTCACATGCGCCATTTTGTACGCTATTTTTGAATCGTAAAACCGTTGAAATTAGTAATTTCTACGGACTTTTGTTATAGTTAGTAATTTATCCAATCCCAATCTGTCAATTTAAATTTTGCACAACAAATAAGATTCAAAATGGATGCCATGTCACTCGCGAATGATCGAAGCCTTATCCCTTCCTCTAGATCATTGTACACGTCTTATTTATTTTATTGTTTTAAATGCAATTGTTTTTTTAATTAACCAAGTTTACCATCATTAAGACTATTATAGCACCAAAAGTTTGTTTTAGATTTATAGATATTATTATTTTTTTTTGCATGTAGCATGAACGACACCATAAAGTCCACGAAGTCTGTGAACAACGAAAATCAATATGTTGAAATGACACTGTAAGCATCTTTATTTTTTGTTTACTTCTGTGACATTCAGTATAACTAACTTGTCCAATGAACTACGTTATTTTAGTATAAATATTTAAGAAACAGCATTTTGTTAGAGGGAATCTCGAGACGTAAAGTTAAAACTCCCTTTTTTAACCCAAACGGCAACATTATATTTAATGTCATAGAAACATTATGCTTTTTTCTTTTTGTGTAACTCTATGACAATTAATATAATTAATTTTCTTAATTATTCGCGTTATTTTATTATAAATAAGTGCATAATTTTATTTTTCTACTACATGTGCTAGTGCTAAGTGCTAGCTTACATATTATCAACCGGTTTTAAGGCAAAAATGAATTAAGGCAACTACTAACTTTTTTTAACACGCGATTTTGGCCAGTATCGCAGGCGGCAATACAGGTCAAAATCGCATGGGATTTTTGCCAATAATGCCAAAATAGTAATATTGTTTACGCACGTGAATAGACCTTTAGACCTTAGTAATATATATATATATATATATATATATATATATATATATATATATATATATATATATATATATATATATGCTCCAGGTTCGCGAACTAAGTCTTAAGTGTTGCTGAGACGCAGTCGAGGCAAAACATCAGTTAAACTAGGTGCATATTTTTAGATTTAGATAAAGATTTATTAATTAATGAAAAGTAGCAGGCACATTTCTAAACCCAAAAGGCATTATTATATTATATGTCATAGAATCAACATGCTTTATTTTGTTATTGTTTTGCATGATTTAGCATGTATTTTTTAGGCGCAATACCAAACCCTATCAAAGTTTGCCACTCACGAAACGATCAAAACAGGACTCCACTCCCCTATATCCACTAGACGGTATAACATTTTCTTTTACCGAACCTATACAATCCCGAACGATAAGTACCTGTTCCACGGCGTCCTATCACTCCGCCTTGGACAGTCCTTATCAAAGTACTTCGGGTTCTTCTAGGGAATCGGACAATAGTCTCTACCATATACCCTGCGTGCCGAAACAGTTTATGGACAACCCGGAGGATCTGAGCTATCTTTGCACCAGCAGAGAGTCGGACCAAATCAGCCTCTCCTCGACTGCCTCCAGTTGCGGATACCCCAGGAGGCCTGACAGTGGAGGAGTTTACATTCCTATGAACAACTGTAGGGGAGGGCATAGCCCTGGCTCTAACAACAGCAAGGTTTCGGTAAGTATCTTCTCAAAGATGAATGCAATGAAAAATACGCTTTCGTAATTTTTTAATGGGCATTTTTTTACTGTCCTGATGACGTTTTTCTGTAAACTAGGTTAATGTGTACCGGTAAAACTTTTAGTAAACAAGATCTACCTAGATGCGTCGTATTATTAACCTTAACCTTTAAAATTTCTCTCAAAGGCTTTTAATGAGCTGACCTTTTAAGATAGTTGGAATATTATTAAAGGAGAACCGTTCTTCTTAATGTAAAATCGATTATACCATTTTAACTACTTGCATTAAGCACTGCTTGGGGAAAATTAAGCACATAAAATTCATATTTTTTTTAAAATACTGAAATTTCTATACTCCCAACGAACATTGTTTATTTCAGCCAACACCGCCAAAAAAGCCTCCTCGTCGAAATATAAGCGTATCCCCAACTCACATACAATCCATGTCTATGTCTGTGGATGGATGCGGCCCCTACGAATACTTATTTCTCTCCCAATCAGGAACCCGAAGTCAGGGTAACCTGATGGACTGTGAACAAGAAACCAGACGCGAAAGATTAAGTCACGGAAGGAGCGTAGACCAGTATGTCGATATGACAGTATTTAACATAGCTTTAGATGAAGAAGAGGAAGAACAACGGGATAGACATAAGGAACTCCAAAGAGGAAAAAGCGAAGATTTGGATTGTAGGAAACGACCAGAACCAATCGCTATAACCTCAATGTACGAAAATATGATAATTAAGCAACAAAACCCGAGAAGAAAACTCAGAAGAAACCCTGAAGTTTACGAAGATTACGACTTTAATAAGAAGAAAGAGGAACCTGCTGCTAGCAGTTCTGCTCCTGAATCGACGTTTGTATCGAATGCTTTTCTGATGATATCTGATGACAGCAGCGAAAAATCTAGCAAGCCAAATGGTAAAAATGGTAAAATTATTATCAAGAATTATCCCCTAAGTCCTACTCATTATCAGCAACCACCTACCCCGGATCATCCTCCACCTTCTGCTGTACATGCTGAAAGTATTATTTATGAAAAAATGAGACCTCTAAGTCAGGTAAGTTCGTAGTGTTTAAACTGGATGATGCTTATTGAAAAGAAATCAAGCCACAAACTCTTAAAGAATGGACTATTTTTAATAGTATATCACCCGTTTTTAGCTTTTGCGCTTGCAGCGAGTTTTCTAAAGTACTAGTGCGCTAAAAACGTGTTAAGAAACGAATGCTTTATACAATTTTTTCCATTTTTCTCTAAAATTAAAAAAATACATTTAAATTGATGACCGATTTAGGGATTTTTGTTTTGGGTTGGCATTACAATTTTCGCAAAAAATAAAATAGAATATTCCATAATATTTTTCCATTTCAATAAGCAATAATAGTTTAAATATATGGTCTTTATTTTTTTTTTGTTGGTATTATGTATTTATTTGTGAACTTGTACGCATTTCGTCCTATCCAAGTATTATATTGTATCGGAGACATGCTTTTTTAAAACTAACTATCCTATACTCATATACAGGGTGTTCCTAAATATCATGGCACTATTGAAGGATGTAATTTCTTGGATTAATCATGACTGAAAGTTCATTTTACAGATATAGGTTGTTAAAGTTTAAGGAATTACCTACTTCAATAGTGACATGATATTTAGGAACACCCTGTTTAGTATTTTAAAGAGTTTTTGATTAAAAAAAAGTTTTAAAACTTCATGTCTCTTATGTCTTCAGGTAGCTACTATGCTTTGTTTTTTTTTTTATTTTAAAATTAAAGAGCCTAAAATTTACAAAATACAAGCATTCTTAGTTATAGTTTTTCTTAATTTTCTTGGTTATATGTTATTTTATTACTTTCTTTTTACGACTGCATATGATGGGAGAAGCCAAGGGGTAGGGGGAGTTTGTGACCCTTCGTACAGGTTTTACAGACTGTAAAATCTTTCAAATATTTTTAATTCTATTTTTTCTTTTATCAGTCAAACTAGCATGAATTTAGCTATAGAAAAAATATATTATGGCAAATTTAAATTAAAATGTTAACGAAAAAATGTGTTTTAAAACCTTATGCAAATTGTATGAATGTGCCCCTCTGTGGGGTACCTTCGTACAGTAAAAAAATCTGTGTTACTAGTATGTTTATTTATTGTTTAGAGTTTATAGTTTATTTCTGCAATATATTAAATAAGTATTATTACGTCAATGGAAAATAAAACTACAATTAACAAAAGAACATTACAATTTTAAATTTAAATTAATTTTGAGTCGGAACTCTTACCTCTCCTTCCCTTTTAAAGCTGTTTTCATCGAGTGTGATGGCCCAGTGATGGCCCGTCGGTAAAGTTTTGCTGGATCTGAAGAAGGCATGTGTATACAGACCTTACGAATGTACCCCTTTGACACCGTATGAATCTGCCCCTTTTGCAGTTGTTTATATTTTGTAGCAATACTCAAGATTCAAGTATAAATACTTTCTTATTTATAATTAAAATATAATTTTGACTTTGTTTACTTAACACAAAAACCTGAAATAAAAAGCACAGATAATAAGACAATTACCAGCTTTATTTTAAATAGATAAACTCAATAATAACCCCCGCGTGGCTTTTACTTTATTGAGTGGATAATTATTTATCTTACCCACTCAACTGTCACTTGTCAAATTATTTTCTTGTAAATGTCATTAAAATTTTTAATAAAAATATGAATTCCTAAGCTATGTTTTGGATAAAATCTTGTATGGCACTCATGGGTAAACCGATATTGCCCTCTCGAAAATTAACCTGCTTGGCTGACGCCTCGCAGGTTAATTTTCTCATAGGCAATATCTTACTTTACCCACTAGTACCATAAATAACTATTTTTTACTGTAACCCTTCTCGATGGTGGCTGAGGACGCCTGCCACTCACTGGCAAATCTGGCACAAAAAGAGCTATGTGCGGACTCAAATACGAGTAATAAAATCTTTTGGTTTTTACGTAAGATACGATGTACGAATGTACACCGTGCACGAATTGTCCCAAACCCCCTACAAGTGATATTTTTTAACGAAATTTTGTTAGGCATGGGAATAGTTTATACCAAGCCTAAAAAAACTATCCCCATGCCTAACAAAATTTACCTAAAAATGTCACTTTTACCCCTTGGCTTCTCAGTGAGAAGTTCTCACCCCATCATATAAAATAAAATATGAGTTGTATAGTTTTTGTGATACCTTGTATTTAGAACTTCTAAATTAGAAGATATTATAGATATCTTTATTATTTAACGGTTAAATAGTATTCTAGATATTTTAGCTATGCAAAATATGAGGGTTTATCCAACTTTTTTATACAAATTTTGGGTAAATTTAACTATTAAACATGCATAGATGAAAACTTCTTCAATTACACTTCAATTACACACAAAAAAAAATCTCGAGTGCGGCAGACCAGACTAGTCAATTCTTACGTATTTTGGGTCGCTGAATCTGAATCCGAGGTCAGAATTTAAAAGTTAGCCTTCAAAATGGCGGATCCTATATGGCGGATTAGATTTTTGAAAGTTACTCGAATTTGCTTGAAACTTGGTACTCGGGGGTTTTTGGGGTCGCTGATTACGAATCTGGTGCCAGTTTTCCAAAATTCAAAATTGCGGTTTAGATTTTTTAAAGTTTATCGGAAAATTTAATCCGCCATATTTTGAATTTTGGAGAACTGGCACCAGATTCGTAATCAGCGACCTCAAAAACCCTCGAACACAAAGTTTCAAGCAAATCCGAGCAACTTTAAAAATATAATACGCCATATTGGATCCGCCATTTTGAATTTTGCAAAAAATACCAAGTTCCAAGCAAATAATAATAAAAAATCTAATCCGCCATATTGGATCCGCCATTTTGAACGCTAACTTTTAAATTCTGACCTTGGATTCAGATTCAGCGACCCAAAATACGTAAAAATTGACTAGTCTGGCCTGCCGCACTCGAGATTATTTTTTGTGTGCAGGTGTTGTGGATGTATAGACTTTTTTATTGTATTATTTTAATTTTTCTCATTAGCTGACTAGTAAATATATTAAAAAAACAATTGAACACCATTTTATTTATGTGTATACCAGATATATGTTCAATGTTATTTTTGTTTTATAGTTTTATGTAATTGTTTTGTTTTTTCATTTATAATAAAAATTGGAATATGTTTTATATTTTTGTTTTCTTTTATGTTTTTACCTTTTATGTTATCTTATATTAAGCTTTTGTATATCAAAAACTGCTTTAATGTCCTATGTTGACATAGTGTTTTTTATATTTTTCCCTTGTTTGCCACACTTAAACCACGCTTTTGTCATTTTTTTTGGGGACTATAGTAAAAAATACGCGAAATATCCTTTAAAAGATTAAAGCAATGTATCAAATTCAAAGTGTGAGACGCCGCGGCGCGCCGTTTTAAAGATAATTTCTCGTATTTTTATATTATGGGCCTCACAAAGAGGCTATATTGCTTTAAATGTTTAATTATCCTTGATTTTGCACTAAATATGCATGTATTATTCACTCACCCCGTATAGATCATAAAAAATGCAAGACTTGGTAGTGCGGTCAATATAGAAATATTAAAAATCCCTTCGTGGCTCCGTCAGGAATATAAGAGAAGATCTAGAGACATGGAAACTGAAACAGAAGAAGAGTATCTTCTGATTTGTGATGAATCCAGCAGTTTTAGCAGCAGTGTATCACTGTCTGATAAAAGCACTGATAATATTATAGAAGACTACCAGCCAGAAGCACCATTTGCAGGTTCGTGTAGAAGTCGTTCTTTTATAGATATTGGTTTATTTTAAATTTTTCTTTTATATATATACAGGTAATCCATCGATTTAGTATACACTTGGAGGTAGAATTTGTATCCCCTGCACACGCCTTCATATCTTTTACCCAACTAAATAATAAGTCGCGACTGGCGTCCTAAGAGCGGATCGATTAATAACGATTTCATCTGAAAGTAGGCCACGGTACGGCCACAAGAGAATACTTTGAAGTGTATACAAAACGGATGGATGATACGTATACATTTTTTTTTGTATTTTTTTACTAGTTTTTGTTTGTTAATAATTATTACGTTATGGGTAATTATTTGTATACATACTGTTTTTTATAAAAGATTTAAATATATTTTTTATTATGTTTTTTTTTTTTAATTTCCTGCACCTTATTTGATTTATTATAGATTTTCATTCTAATATTTTTTTTTCGTAATTTTTTATATTAAAAATAAATTTAATTCCGAAACAGGACTAATAAAAGGCTCTACCCGGGTCCTCGAGAATATTCCTACAAACACCCAACCAGCCCAGCGCCCAAAAACCCTCAAAAAATTAAAACGGGTATACGAAAACTCTTTGAACGGAGACTCAGTAAAAAGTGACAACGAAATATCTTCGAGCTCAGAAAAAGAATCAGAAAACAAAGAAAATAAAGAAAACAAAGAACGAGTTTCAGCACTTAGCCCATTTGATGAACAAGAAGAATGGGCTAAAATACAAGAAATAATGGCCTCTTTTGGAACGGGTATTGTACGCGAGTCTGTTTTCGTTGCAGAACTCGAAAAAGAGTTTCAAAACCGGCTAATGACCATAAGTTGTTCTCAGAACTCAATAAATAATACTTCGGAACCTATAGCAACCGTTGAAAAGTGGTTGCAAGGCTTGGAAATGGGTGATTATGTTGGGTTGTTCATGAACCATGGATTTGACGATGTTAATTTTATGGTAAGTAGTTATTTTTTAAAGAGTTTTGAATATTCTTTCCCATTTACAATATTAAAAATATACAGGGCGTTCAGAAACTTCTTACCAAATGGAACATTTGCGGACGTGATTTTATGTTGATTTAACCTAAATTAGCTTAACCTAAAAATGCTCCCTAAGGAAGTTAGAGCTCTTTTAAGATCTATTTTTTTCCTATATCCCAAAAAAGCCGTTATTTCAAAGATTTAAACCTGGCGCATTAAGAGTCATAGGCTGGGGTTTCTCTTTGGCAGGAGTGTTTTTGGACACCCTGTATATTTTTTTATAGTTTTTAACGTTCTACTTGTACTATACAACTAGGAGTGTCCCTCGAATCCTAGTTTTGTAATTTTTTGGGATTAAGAATTCTTAAGACTGTCTCGAGGACTGTCTTAAATCTATCAAAATAGCTATGGGTAAAGGTAACAAAATATTTTTAGAACGGAGTAATCGAGGAAGCTGATTTAAAAGACATGGGTATTACCAGTGAAATGGAACGCAAACTCATAATGGACGCTGTCTTTAAACTTCCCTGCAAAATAAACGACCAAACTAACAATAATTACAACGTAATAACCGACCAAAACAGCGTAAAAAACTGGCTAAAACGAATACGTTTGGAGCAATATCAGGATACCTTTGACAAACATTTGTATCACGATATGGAAAGGGTCAAAAGAATTTGGGATGTGGAGTTATCTGCTGTTTTGGATATTGAAAAAATTGGACACAGGAAAAGAATTTTGGCTAGCGTTAGCAGTGGAGAACATATTGCTTCTGGGCCTCGACTTGAAGAAATCAATTCTGAGACGGTAAGAATATAGCTATAAACATTTTTGGTCTCAGGATTTTGAACATTTGAAAATAAAAGGCTGCAAGGAGAATGATAATAATCAAATAGTATATTATGCACGTAGTATGCGAGACTTTAGTGTCCGAGACTGATTTTTTTTTTGCTGAAACGGAGTCGAGGCAAACAATCAGTCACTTAAGACAGTTTGCATACGTGGTGGTTATGGTTATGGTTATTAGGGTGGAGGGTAGCTATCTACACGCACTTAGGCCACTTAGCTGGGCCCATTGTACTACCTCCCTTTGGTCGCAGCATTTAATTTAACCTCTCAGCCATCCAATTCTTTGAATATATCTAAGAAGATGTCTGGGAGTGATGCTGCTTATACCGGCCATGTCGAGCCAGTACTCGTCTAGCATGGACCCTCTTATTAAGGCTAACGCTGGACAGTGACATAACACATGTTCCATTGTTTCCTCTTCCATGTAGCATCCTCTACAGATGGGGTCGACTGGCTTCCCCATGATGTTAAGATGCTTATTTAGTTTGCAGTGACCTGTTACGATGCTTGCAAACTGTCTTAGGTTATCCCTTTTTAGTTGCATACAAAAGCGTGCTGTCTTTTCACACGGAGTGGGAAGGGCTGCTCTTGCATGTTTACAGTCGTTTCTCGTAATCCAATTACGGGTGTGTTTTATGTGAGTTTCTTGATTAATGAGAGCTGTTTTAAAAGCGACAGATACAGGGATTATGGGCTCTGGACCAATAGGTACAGAGCCTGAGCCTGCTCGTGCCAATCTATCAGCTTCTTCATTGCCTACATTTCCATTATGCCCCTTTACCCATGAGAGTGTAACAGTATTAGAAACTGCCGCTTCCTCCAGGGATTGGTGACATTCCAAAACTAGCTTTGAAGTAATTTTGAAAGACTTGATTGCTTGTATGGAAGCTTTGCTATCCGTAAGAATAGTTATTCTTCTATTACTGATTTCCCTTTCAGAAATAGCTCTCGCAGCATTTGTTATGCCTATTACCTCTGCCTGAAAGACCGAGGCATGCTTGCCAAGGGAAATGCTTATTTCTAACTCTAGATCTGGGCAGAAAACTCCTGCACCTGATCCTTCAGTTGTCTTTGAACCATCAGTGTACATGACAATGTCAGGTACGCTGTCAGTTTCTTCTTTAGTGGAAGCATAAGCTTGGTATGATCTATTAAAGATATACCTGGGAGCAACTAGATCGGTCTGAGATTCAAGAATGGGAGCTTGTGACACAAACCGTTCAAGAATAGACTCATGTCCAGTACGCGTTCCTCTTGCATTCCACGTACTATTTGCTTTCAGCCTAAGCGCTGTCTTTGCGGCCTCACCCTCAACAAAAATATTAAGGGGAGGAATACAAAGCAGAGTCTCTAAAGCTGCAGTTGGAGTTGATCGCATTGCACCGGTTATACTCATAAGAGCTAGTCTTTGAATATGATTTAGTTGCGTTCTTGCTGTAGTCAGTTGGGTTCTGGGCCACCATACAACTGAGCCATATGTTAGCATAGGCCTTATGACAGCGGTGTACAGCATACGTGGTGCATATAATATGTTTTCTACTACCTAAATAGTAACTCCAAATATCACTTAAAAATATGGTTTAAAAATTATTTTTACCCGGCTGTCAGTTTGATAAATAGGTATTTTGAAAATAGTTAGTACTTGTCTTAAATCTTTTCATAATTGACCGTTGTAGCCCGGGAGCCCACGCCCAGTAGATTTTTTTTATTACCTCACCGTTGAGACTTTGTATATGTGTTCTTTATGTCCAGTCAAACAAATTCTTACATAAGAGAATTCTCGGTAGCGGGGCGTTTTTTTTTGGGACCAACCCTTAATTTTAGGGCGTCCGACAACGGTATTTCCAGAAATTTTGTTGTCGGACAATTCTCCTTAAGGTTACCACTTGATTTTAAATATTTTTATTAAACGATCCTGAAAAATCAGCTGTGAGGTGCTAAATGTTATGACTTCATAACCATGATGACGTTAACATTTAGCACATCCCAGCTGATTTTTCAGGATCGTTTAATAAAAATATTTAAAATCAAGTGGTAACCTTAAGGAGAATTGTCCGATAAAAATTTTCTGGCAATGCCGTTGTCGGACGCCCCAAAGTTAAGGGTTGGTCCCAAAAAAAAACGTCCCTCTACCGAGAATTTTCTTATTTAAGAAGTTGTTTGACTGGACATAAAGAACACATATAGAAAGTCTCAACGGTGAGGTAATAAAAAAAATCTACTGGGCGTAAGTTCCCGGACTATTGTCAATAAACAATGCTTAACAACGGTCAATAATAAATGAGTTTACTGATTTTATCGGCTGTCAAGGTAAACAAGCCTTGACAACGGTAGATAACATGTAAGCTAGCACTTAATTGGGTAGTAGAATTTTTTTAAAATTATTATTTGATAATTGCAGAAAGTGGAGTTATCCCTTTTGAACATTCAGAAGTTCATATTACAGAAGGGCAATAAGGCAATTCAGGCAAATATATAAAATAAGTTTGGTTGTTTTAAACTGTTTGCATCTGCATATAAAGTGCGATTATAAAGTACCGAACAGTTTGAAAAGAAAATACTCCTCGTTTGAAGCCGCGCCTCTGTTAGAGTTATGCGCGACAAGCCCATGTGATTGCTACGTAAAACAGCTCGGTGGCCAGTAAAACGCACACAGCTTTCTTGCATTTTACTCATCGCTAATGCCAGTTTTGCATTAAAAAGTGTTCGGCACTTTATAATCGCACGGTATTTATTCCCCAACCTGAATGAAACCTTGTATTTTAAATATCCTTAGCCTTGAAAACCCCCAAATTTTATTTATTAATACCAAAAATGTATTATTACTGCATCATAATTAGATTTATTCTTATTGAAATGATTTCGATTTTTATATTTCAGAAAACAAATTCAATTTTGAACCCGGAGATGCCTTCTCCATCGGCAAGATCTCTAAACAGCAACACAGGAACCATACGACATAGGCATAAAAAATCGAGACCAGCGCCCCAACCTCCGGTGAAAAATCCGGAAGTTAAAAAATCACCAGCTGAAATGTACGTAGGAGGGAGCAATTCCATCAAATCGCAGTGGAGGCATCAACCAATGTTGCTTATAACTGGATGTGTCAAATATTCGGCCAATGTAAGTCACTGGCAAAAACATACTCTTTTTTTAGATTCATCTGAGTATACCCTAGAATTTCGCCCTAGAATGTTAGATTTACAAAATAGTATATTAAAGTACTAGTCTCATAACAGCGCATTAGTCTCATAACAGCGCACTAGTACTTTAGAAAACTCGCCGCAAGCGGCTCGTTTTCAAAACTTGTACTCGTGCACTAAAAACGTTTGTTATGAAACGAGTGCGTTATACAATTTTTTCTATTTTACTCTAAAATAAAAAAAAACTTACATTTAAATTAATGACTGATTTAGGGATTTTTGTTTTGGGTTGGCATTACAGTTTACACCATGTTTAAAATTCTAAGAACAAATGATATTTTGATATATTTTATAGTCATCTCTTCTCTTTTTCACTGCAAGTAAACAAGCCACAATTTTAACACGATAAAAAATAACCTAAACAAAAAATTTTGTAGAAAAATTAACTTTAAAGCGACATTGACATTTGCACGGAAAACGTCAAGCGATAGGCTTTTGTTTGTTGCCAACCCAAAAGAAAAAAAAGTAGAGACCTCTTATAGGCCTATAAAAACACGCAAAATGCGTGTGATTATGAGCTTATAAAGTTGCAAAATAGAAAAAATCTCATTTTTTAAAATCGGTTGAGTTTTGAAGCATACCGAACAAAGTAGTAAGTTCGGATCTAATAAAAACAGATTTTTTTCCATACGCTTTAAGTTTGGTAAAAAAATCGTGTGTCCTTATCGCAGTTATCGCATAATATGAATTCTCTTTAAATCCCCGATGAATCCCAAAAAGTTACATTCTTTGCTTATTTTCAGTATAAAATAAATGAAAAAATAATACAGGATCCTAAATACTTTATTTATTTTTTTTGTATTGCAGTATTTGGGATCAACTAAAGTAGTAGAGTTTAAAGGTACCGAATCTAGTAAAAAATCCATACAGCGCTTGGTGAAGTCAAAAGAACACCCATCGGAAGAAGTT
The DNA here is from genome assembly GCA_958510825.1 of Brachypterus glaber. NCBI lineage: Eukaryota > Metazoa > Arthropoda > Insecta > Coleoptera > Kateretidae > Brachypterus > Brachypterus glaber. The sequence goes on along the minus strand of OY294050.1, from coordinate 1,167,221 downwards.
ATTCTGTCAATCTCGTACAAGGGCGTCAAATTTGTTAACCCCCTAAGTCAGGTAAGTCAATATCAAAAAACGGTCACATGATAACATTATGGTCAAATTGAGAAAGAAGTATTAGGGTTATTTATTTTTTTTTTCAGCACGTTATTTGTGACCATGACATCAAAAATATGAACTGTGCTTGTCAAGACACTGAAAATCAAAGCAACTTTGCTTATATCACCAAAGATGCCGAAAACTTTCACTGTCACGTATTTCAATCTGTATCTCCGGTAAGTAACATATTGCATATTATTTTATAAGAAGGGAAACTGTTTTTTCTGTGAATAAAATATGTTATTTTTTCTTTAAACCACAAAAAATGAAGATTTTTGACTTAAATAACAAAAATATTTTCAGGAACAAGCTACAGAAATAATCCTTACTTTAGGCCAAGCCTTCGAACTCGCCTATCAGATGGCGCTACGAGACCAAGTCACCAGTAAAACAAGACAGAATCGGGAAAATCGAGAAAATCGGGAAAGCCAAAAACCTGCAGTAAGTCCAGGGTCTATCTCATCCCACAGTAGGGATTTTAAGGATACTAGATCCGCTGATTTTAAATTAAACGGACATCCGCTTAAAATGAAACCTCTTACTTTATCAATAGCTTCTGAACCAGCAGTTGATTCTGTTTCACAAAAATCTCCATCGAAACTTGGTGAATCTTTAGCTTAAATAAAACAAAAATATATTTTTATCTTACATTTAAATCACTTGTGTCAGAAACTCTCAGAAAGTCCGGATATTGCGATCTTTTAGAATTTTTAATTGAAAAGAGGTAATTTGAGTCACGGCCTTCTGGATTTTTTGTGAAAAGATTGCGTTACTCGTAGGGTTTCTGAGATGGGTGATTCATTCTTGATTGTTGTATTTAGAAAAAGGTTGTATGTCGTCAAAATAGAACTGAATGGTTACAGTTTTCGTGACCAGTTATTTACAAAATTCTCTTAACTAGTTGATATTTTATGATGTAGATATTGCATTGATATTTCATGCTATAAAAAATATTTATAAATCACTGAATTTTGATATTATCTTTACATTTTCTATATCTTCCTCAGAAGAAATTTATAATATATAACACCATCTCCGGCTGGGGGACGTTTCATCCTACTTTCACTCATTGAGAGTTTTGTGACCCATAGAGCAATCTACGTCATACACTTACTATATACTTAATATCTATACTATACAGGGTTATTCAGAAATAAGTTCGAGAAATTTAAGAGGTGAATCTACGTTTAAAAATACGAAAAAAGTTCCTATAAAGGTTGGTCCGCTAGTAGTTTTTATTTAAAATTTTTGGAACCCTATAAACCACAGTAATATTTTTAATATTTTATTGAAAAATGTCAAAAAAATGTCAAAAAATCTACGGATAAAAAAAGTTTGGGGCTACAAAAGTGACATTTCTCCCACCCCCCCCATTTTGCACGTCCCTGATTAAAATTACCAAAAAAAAAAACATGAAATGATAGCCTTTATCAAAGTTAAGGCATGTGAAAAAATTATTTACTGTTGTATAGGGTTCCAGAAATATTAATTAAAAACTATTTACTTTTTAGATGTACCCTTAGGAGGGGCGTAGCTCCCTCAGGGCTTGTTTCCGGACTAAACTATACAGGAACTTATTTTCATATTTTTTAACGTAGAATCACCTCTTAAATTTCTCGTACTTATTTCTGAATAACCTTGTATATTGTATAGTTTTCGCCATTTATGTTTGCGAACTAAATCTAGAAAAAATTTACTAGAAAGGTAAATAGTACAAACACTGAGATAATTATACCAAGTGCCCCTTTTCACCGGACCCTACAGATAACCTATAATTATAATAATACTTGTATCATGCTTTGTGTTTATAGCAACTATTATTTAAATCACTACAAATATCATATTTTCGTTTGTCAATATTCCTTTGACATATTTATGTGTACCAATATGTATATTTCTATCATTTTATCGAATTCTTAATACCGTACAAGGGGGCAAGTATGAATCCTATCGGATTTGCCCCACTTTACGGTACGAAAATATAAGATTTGATGCTCTTCATCTTATCCTTAATGTTATATCATGAAACTATATAAAATGCTTTAATAATGTACTTTTACGATTAAGATATATTTATAAATATTGATTTTATTATATACGATGTTGATTTGTTTTAATTCGCAGGCTGGACCTGACAAACTAGATTTAGAATCAAAATTATTAAAAATTATATATTGGACTTATAAAGAATTTGAATCGTGTTAGAATTATTATAACTTGTTAAAAAATTTAAATTATTGTATATTACAGAAAAATTAAATATATGGAAAAATTTCAATAGACTTACAAGCACTGCCATGGCATGCTTATATTCATCAGCGTTCATAAAGTTCAATATTTATTATTAAAAGAAAATCATATCTATACGTTTTTTTTGTAAATTTATTCAATATGAAATATATTTATCCTTTATATTTAAATAATAACAATAAATTAGAGGTTGTTTTTAAGTTAAAAGAAATAGCAAGTCAATAAGAACAGTTTATTTAGATTATATAATTTTGTGATCCGTAACTTACAAGATATAGTAAAAAAATCATATTTTATTTTATTAATTTTTTCTTTTTTATACCTAGTTTAATTAATTTTAACGCCCAATTGCTTTCAAAAAAGGTTGTGAAATATATAAGATATAATTAGGAATATATTTATACATAGTTGTATAGGCAAGGGTGTAGATGTTTTTTTTTTTTCTCTTATGGGGGGGGGTACAAAGCAAAAAAACTTGGCGCCCTTACCAAAACAAAATTGGCGCCCAAAAAAATACCCTCAAGAAAAAAAAAATCTTTTTCCCTGACGGTTTCTACCAAACTTGGCGCCCCAAAAACCCAAAAAATACCCTCAAGAAAAAAAGCTTTGTCCCTGACGGTTTCTACTAAACTTGGAGCCCCTCTAAAAAAAATTGGGTCCCAATCCTATGGGGGGGTAATCACCTCCCTTCATCTACGCCCTTACGCTCATGTCATGATATTAAAGTTCAAGCAAGAACACTTCGTACAATTATGTTCTAATTCAAATAACTATAATATTGGACTTTTTTTGCCACTTTCAAATTTTATAAGTTTTTAAAATTTTCAAATGTTTTAGACTTCAATTAGAATAAAGTCAATGTATAGTACCTATTAGTATTTTAAGCTTTTAAGCTTTCTACAGAAATACATATCAAAATGATTATAATTATTAGGTGCCCTATTAGTAAATATCAAAAAAAAAACTATTTAGCTTCGATGTAGATAGATTGTAATAGATACAGACCCTTTATAAGTTACAACTTTTAAATTTGTCAAAGTTATGGATAATCTCTGGAAATAGGTATTTAAAAATGTACATGTTGTTCCAGAAAATTTATAAGGGAGACCGGGATCTTAAAATATTACAGATGTAGGTTAAAGTTGGAAACACAAAGAAAGAATAGGGACAGGAAAGAAAAGAATAAAAAATGCCAACATAATATCGTCTTTTTGAGACCCAAAAATTCAAATTTTATATGTTAAAAGTTGTAATCTTCACTTGTAATACTATAGATTGTAAAATATATACCTAACACGTTGTGTTAGTCATAGGTTCACGTAGAATTAGAGAGAAGGCTAAATTTTGGATGTATTCATAAGTTTTAATTTTCAATTTCCAGTTTTATAATACATCTTTTCTATTTTGCGACTCTTATAAGCTTATTATGACACGTGTTTTGCGTGTTTTTATAGGCCTATAAGAGGTTAGTACTTTTTTTTTCTTTTGGGTTGGCAAGACAGGACAAAAGAATATCGCTTGGCGTTTTCCGTGAAAATGTCTACACCGCTTTTAAGTTTAGTTTTCTACGAAATTGTGTTTTAAGTTAATTTTTACCGTGTTAAAATTGTCTTCGTTACTTGAAGTGAAAAAGAGAAGAGCTGACTTATAAAAGATATCAAAATATCGTTTGTCTATGAATTTCAGAAATTGCGAAAGTTGTAATGCAAACCCAAAACAAAAATCCTTAAATCCGTCATCAATTTAAATGTAAGTTTTTTTCTAATTTTAGAGCAAAATAGAAAAAATAGTATAAAGCACTCATTTCATAACACGTTTTTAGCACACTAGTACTTAAGAAAACTTGCCGCAAGCAAGCACGTTTTCTAAACTTGTACTCGTGTGCTAAATACGGGTGTTATGAAACTAGTACTTTAATTACTATAGTGCTACTAATTCCCATAGTTAAAGAACGAAAAAGATTAAGGATTTCACGAAAAAAAAAGTTCTTATAAACTTTCTTATTGACTTGTTTTAAAAATAATATGATCTTAAAATAATATATTATATATAATATATAATATTATTAATTAATTAATTAATATACCTATAATTATAATTATATTTTCCAAAAGCAACTGCTCAATAGTAGATTTCATACTGCCATCTAAAAATAGTATCTGTTTTAAAATTTACGCTGTATCTAATAAGGGAACGTTCAAGTATTACGTAACGCAAATTTTGATTATTTTGGACACCCACCCACCCTATTTTCCTATACCATTAACATGGGCGTAACACTCCAAAATGACAGAATTCTGAGCATACAATTTTCTTGACTTGGAGCATAGACTTTAAAAACAGCATTTTTAGCACACAATTTTTTATTTGAATGATTAAAACTCAGTAAACTTTTTTAGTTACGGTGTAAATGTTAAACATTCATAGATAAAATCATACAAACGTGCCAAATTTCATACTTGAATGGCATTAAATTCCAATCTCCTTTTATATATATTTATAAGAAAATATTTTAAGAATATAAGAATTTTTACAAAAGTATTGTTTTTATTTAAAAAATATGTTTTATATCCCAACCATTAAAGTATGTAGATCAGATTACAAATATGTGTCCTATTTATTCTGCCTTAATTTTATTAAAAAGCCTTTAAATTATAAAAATGCATAAATTTTCTGATGCCTCTAAAAAAGGTATAGGGGCAATCTTTACTCAAAACTTCATCTTAAAACTTCAACCTTAAAAATTATGTATTTATGTAATTTTAAAGACTTTAAACACTTAAAGAGTTGTATACCTACCATAACATGGATTCAATGGGGGTTTGAAGTGTAAACAAATCAATTTGAGATATAAAATATCTATCAGTCATGTGAAAATATTAATATCTACCCTCTATTGATCCCATGTTACTGTCTTTAGATTTAAAATGTACATAAAATATATATGCATATATGTATAGAACTATAAAAGTTATAATTTTATTGTGGATGTATTATTTGTAACTACAGCCTGTTCCAGAACTCGCGTACCGAAATTTAAGAGGTGATTCTACATCCAAAAATATGAAAAAAAGTTTCAATAAAGGTTGGTCCGGAAATGAGCCCTAAGGGAGCTACGGCCCTTCGAAGATGACGTATTGAATAGGGAACAAAAAAAAGCACCAATAAAACTTTAATGCTGCAGAGTGATTCTTCATTTAAAAATGAGCAAAAAAGTGTTATACACCAAAACACCTAAATTTAATATTAAAGGAGTAATAGCCTTTTAAAAAGTAACGTTTTTGGTGGCACAAAATGTTACTTCCTCTTAATTGCATTTTTTTTTGATAACGGTTGCTCCTACAGTGTTACACTATATGATATTTTATATGTATTTTTACTCTAGAAATCTATATTTTTTACAACAAATCCAAAAAACATACACATAGAAAAGTTTGGGGCAAAAATGTTTTAAGCCTCATATATTTTGTCCGTCTGGGCACGCCTCTGGATAAATTAAAAAAATAAATTAACATAAACTTATTGCCCTTATTAATACTAGTATACATGCAAAAGCTCGCCGCTCTAGCTTAAACGGTACCCGAGTTATTAATTAAAAACCTTATTTTTATTACAATTTTAAAGGGCCCTAGATCCCTTAGGGCTCATTTCCGGACCAACCTTTATAGGAACTTTTTTTATATTTTTGGATCTAGAATCACCTCTTAAATTTTGGCATGCCAGTTATGGATCACCCTGTATATTATGTAAGCTAAAAATGTTGCTCTCATTAGCTTAAGTCTTTCAAAGTTATTAAGTTGTTATTTGTGTTTTTAATTTGAATAAAAATGTTTATTGTAAATATTTGGTTTATTTTAACCTACCATATAATAGTATTCGGGTTTCATAATACCTTCAAAAAGCACTAGTGTTGTAATGTGAACATTAATAAACCCAAGTGTGTGCTTAATACTAAATAAAATTTAATTACGATTAAAATATCGAAAAATTGAATGACCCTTGTATTAGAAATTAGTCACAACAAAATATAAACACAATTACGTTCAAGTAACGTAACATACTTTCAAGTGTTTTTTGTCAATGACCAAACTATGCGATAAACTTGAGCTATTTGCAAATAGAAGCAATCATCGAGGCATTCCGCACGAATCTGTACAATAACAATGCAAATTGTATTTTTTTTCTACGATCTAATAGAAAAGTTTACATTTCTACAAAAACAAATGGTTTTCAGACCGCAAAATAACCTATTTCTTAGCATTTTACTTTTCTGCTCGATGCCATGAAAAAGTCCAAATGAAATTGAATTTTGCGCGCTAGAGTTTAGGCAACCGGCAAGTCAATCGTAAAACAGCTGTCAAGTATACGCTAGAGATGTTGTGTTTCACCATTTTTTTTAACATTAAATTATTATTTATTTTTAATCAAATGTCAATTTTGTGCGCTTAATATTTGTGTGCTAAATAATTGTTTTTATGAAGGAATTATAGAGGGTTACAGAGATGCAACCTTGTAAGGTTGTAGATTTACTGTCTGAAATTTTTTATATCTCTGGATACATATATTTTTCCACTTTTTTTTATTATTTACTATAACTCTGAATTATAAATTGTTTTAATTTTCATGAGATACCAACAATTTAAATGAATAAAACGTCACTTATTTTAACTGTCAGTCTAATCTAAAGAAAACAAACGAGGTTTGCAAGAGACCAAGGTAAACTTGAATTGACCAGGTTGACGCATCAAGCTTTGATAATTTTATCAAAATCGCACCTAGATTATTTGTTTTTCTACGAAGTAGTGTTATTATTTTAATGGTTATTTAATTTAAATCAATTTAATAATTTTAATTAATGAAAATTTTATTTATCCTGTACATCACTGTATTTAGAAAAAGTCACATAGCCTCAAATAATTGAAGGACCCTTCCGGTGTTATCTCAGCACTAAAAGAGAAGCTGCTTGAAAGTCCAAACCTAATTTTTACTTTTATATATATTTTTTACTTTTGATGTTTGTTTTTACGGTCGTAGAAAAAGTATAGTACATTACTCGAGTTGTAAAGCAATTACGCACTCGTGTTATTTAATTTACTATTATCAGTTGTCTTAGTCCAGTTTATCATGGAATTTCTCTTCAGATTGTAACAAAAGCTTTCCCTAAACGGTACTTGCAACCCCCATGTAAACTACAATTACAACTACATGACTTGCTCTTGCTATTAAGTCAATTTCAAACATACATCGACTATTTGTAACGATTAAGTGCACTCCTGCAAGGATTCTGCTGTGAATTAATACAAAAGGGGTCAATTTTTAAGAGTCTAATGGTCTAGTCGCTATTATATTGTCCACTGTCTATTACAGAATGTCTATAGTTTACCAATAATACCACTAAAAAATGATTCTTCATTATCAAGACTTGATATGTGCTTTAAATTTTTTTGATATAATATCTTTATTATATTAAATTTTAATTAAATACAGATGCTTCTAATAGTGGTATGGTGGCAATCTTATACCAAAAACTTCAATCTTAAAAATTAATGTATTTTTTAATTTTAAAATACTTTTATCCACGTTCTACTTAGTATCTAGCAAATATTTGGGTTTATTAATGTTCACATTACAACACTAGTACTCTTTGAAGATATGATACAGCCTGAATGCTTTTGTTTTTCCATTTAGACAGTACTTTTTTCTAATGTCAAGTAAGTAAATTTCAGTGTAATCACTGTAAATAAAAATCCTGTAAAATTACCATCAGCGGCATTGGTTAATTAATGCCCTTTTAGTGTACGAGAATGAAAGTCTTCGAGTATACTAAAAGTCAGTGACAAACGAATTTAACTTTAAAAAATACCTTTTTCTACGACTGCTTTAGAATTTAAGCAAATACACTTTTCAAGCACAGAATGAATCCATTCTAGCTCTAGATACGGTATGAATATTCTGTATCAAGTGTTAGAATGAGCATATGTAGTGCCATCTCTTGTTTATAAAAGTAAAGAAAACTGTAGCAAAATTAGCAAATATATATATATATATATATATTACCATGAAATATTGAATAATTTAATGCAATTTAAAAATTTGCGCTAAAATTACATAAAGTTTATTAGTTTTTCTTAATATTTGACCAGTTTTTATCAATTTAGTTCAAAAAATTAAAACTGCTCCATCTATTGTTAAATATTTAAACCTGATATATGTTACAACAATCTGACATGACCTTCAATTTTTCCATTATAATTTGTAAATATGTGCTAAAATTAAATAAAAATCTTTTTTAAGTTCTGATTTGATAAAATTATTAAATAACAATAATTGCTTTATTTAAAAATATGTGTTTTGTTTCATTTACAATGTCGAGTGACAAAAAACATAGTTTTTAATCTTGTCCGCAGTTTAAAGGCATACAGCGTTTCATACTTGCAGTCGAAGAAAAAGTATAGTCTACAACACGTATGGAATAGTCATTCCGAGCTCGCGGGACCTTCATACTCGCCTGTCGGCTCGTATGACAAACTATCCGCTCGCGCGGACAATTGTCTATTCCATACTAGTTATAGAGTATACTATTCTAAGGTTAAACACTTTCTTAAAGCACGCAAAGCGTTGTATAGGTAGTCTAAATATTATAATAATAATAATAATAATAATAATAACTCGATTTATTTCATAAAAAATGTTTTAAATACAATACATATAGCACCTAAATAAAATCATTGATTGAAATATTGTCAAATAAAGCTTTTTATTAGATATATATTATTAGAGAATATATAGAATTCGGAATATATAGAATTCGGATTAGGGTTATACAAAAGCAAACTCATGCTATTTGTTTTTTGATATGGCATTAAATTAGTGAGAATTTGACGGATTTAATTAAAAAAATATCGTCGAAAATCAGCTTGTTGTCGATACGTCAAAACAAGGGCCATTGTTTGGAATGAACACGTTAAACGTGAAAATTTTCATATTAATTAAAAACCCAATTAACATGAGAGATCGTTTCGGCAGTGCACTTGACGTGTGTCGAGAACACCACCCCAGAGCGTCGCAACTTGCCCAACGAACCGTTACTAATCCGTTGCCGATATAAATTCGGGAATGACGCGCGATAATACTGACAAAACCTTTTTTATACCCTGTTTTGTGTATTTTTTTTACGCAAAATCTGAATTTAACACAATATTTTATTTATTTTTACTTCTGAAGTGAATAAAGACTGAAAATATTTTCTTAGTCAGCGCCAAATTATTCGTCGGAGGATAAAAGGTTATGAGCAAACTTTTTTCTCTTGGAATTATCTGTAAGTTTTATGTATTTTAAATTTTCATACGTATTTTCGTACAGTTACAGGGGGGCGCTGAAAGTTGAGTTGCGCCCTCTCAACCGTACAAAACTACCTATGAAGATTCATAATATATAAAAATTATAGAGAATTTCAAGGGCTACAAGCGAGCTAATAACCACTTCGGCTACAAGTATGCTGATAACCACTTTTATCCTCCACTTAACTGCGTCAAAAGTTTTAACTTGTAAATTTTTTTTATGAGAAAATCTAAAATGATTGGGGCATGACGAGGGCCAGCCGCCCGAAACTGTGCTGTCTACCAATATCATTATGTACGATAATTAAAAAATAGATTGATAAAATAACAAAAAATCAAAGAAACCTGTAGATTTTTATTATGAATTTCATTTGCGTAAGTTTTGCCTTTATTATTTTCTTTTTCAGGCAACTTTTCGTAGTCGTTTTTTTTGGCACATCGGCTTGTTACGTATTCGGTGACCTATCAATGCTAAGGCATGTTTATGTTTATGTTTATGTTTTTATTTTTAACCTCGTACTATTCTACTTAATTAAGCATCCCCTAAGTCCAGGACTTGTGTGGGCTAGTAGTAGAGGGAACCACCGGCTTTAATTGACTTTCGAACCAATATATCTATGGAGTACGCCTTCGCCAAATTTCAATAATTAATTAACTGAAAAAGGCAATCGGCGCCAGTGAGGTTTGAACTCACGATCATTAGCTCAGTGTCAATGCTATATCGATGCCTTAGACCGCTGAGCTAATCGCCCAAAAATTCGTTACTGTGGTTTATAGGGTTCCAGAGATGTTAAATAAAAACTACTTTTCAGATGTAACCTTAACTCCCTTAAGGCTCATTTCCGGACCAACGTTTATATGAACGTTTTTTTCATATTTTTGGACCTAGAATCGCCCCTTACAAAGGTTGTAACTTATTTCTGAATCACCCTGTACGAAAAATTCTCTAAATTTATTTTTATCTCTGCCATATATCACTTTGAAGCTTGAAACATCACTACACTGGGTTACGAATAACTCGACTGTTTATCTTGCTTAGCGCGGATTAACGCCGAAACGGTTACAAACTGACCTGGATATTTATTTTGTCCAAAAAAATAAATTTATCAACTGATAAAACGCCTTTAAAACCGTTTCAAACTAAATCCCAGTGAAAAATATAAATTCGTTATTCAAAATATATATACATGTATACTGATAAAAGGCGAAAAATAAAATAATTTTATCAAAATATGTAGACTCGGCACCGAATCTATCTAAGTAAAAAAATTGACCAAGACAGCTTTGATTAGTGGTTTAAAAATTACTTTAAGTAATACTTTATTACCCCTTGTGCTTTTGATAATTTTTGACATTAAATTGACCGTCATTTTACGTCTTACAAATAATTATAAGAAAATGTTTTTAAAAAGCAAAAATTTGTTTCAAATTACAAAAAAAACCCTATACTTTTAATACGGTTAAAGACGCAAGTTAGAATTATTTAAAACGCAAAATAAATATATCCCTTTCCCCAAGGAAAGTCTTGCGTTAGTAAAAAATATAGAAACATTTTTATTGCTTTTTTTACGTTTCTGGACGTTTATATCCAAAAATTATGATCCCCTTAAAAAAAGAATATGTCGGTCGGTCTGCGTGTACGGGAAATTTGTGACCACGATAACTCAAGAACGCGTCGGGCTAAAGAATTCAAATTTGGACCTTAGGTTGAATATCTATCTAGGCTGGGATTGTTTTTGGTAAAAATCGGATTGGGGTAAGGGGCTAAAAATTTAAAAAAAAATGTTTCAGTTTGTTTTTCGTTTTACGAAAAAAAAAACTTTTATTGAAAAAAAAATATATTATTTTGTTTTCAGCAGTATTTTTGTTGTTTTAATATAACTATATAATAACTCTATTAGCTTATAAAGCTCACAATGAAAAAGAAAAAATAAATAAATATAACATATACACATACGAATGTTACAGTTTATAAATTGCAATTAAAAACATATTTAAAAAAAATAAAATAAAACAAACACATATATAAAATTTTAATAAAGAAAACCATCACAGAGATTTTATGTGAGAAATGCACTTTATTTTTAAAGTTTTTAATATTTTGATTTTTTTAATTTTATTAGGTAATGCATTAAACAACTTAAATCCGTTGGAAATAATAGGACCAAAGTTCTCATTAGAAATGAAAAAGTTATCGCGATTTATTGTGTTATATTTGTGTATATATAACTATATAGGAAAGTTTATGTTACAATAGGCAAAAGTAAAATACCGTCTAATGATCTATTTTTTTTGTGTTCGACTATTCATTAAAAAATTTGAAATTCATTAAATTAATCTAAGATTAAAAGTTGTTTGTTAAAAAAAAAAACATCATCCATCACGTTTTGTAATTGGGAAAAGTTAAGTGCTTCGTTTTCTACACTGAATGAATTTAAAACGCATTAATAATTTGAGCAAATCACGACCCGGTCATATTTTATGTGGGAGAAGTCTTTCGAATCTTTGCTATTTGCTCGGGTTGTGTCACATTAGTCGGAAAATTTTCAAAAAAAACGTCTGCCATTTTGTTATTTTTTGGCCAAAAAAAATTTCTTCTAGTTCGGGCTATTTCTATTTTTTGAATATAAATAAACATACCTACAAAATTTTACAATAATATATTTTTTCTTTCTACAGGGTGATTGGTAACTCGACGTATTCCTTGAAAGGGTTTATACTATAGGTCATTTGCAACAACTTAAGTCCCATCGGATGGTCGGAAATGAGCGGTTTCCGAGTTATCTGGGTTTTAAGATTTTATTGAAATTTAGGTACAAAAAAACTACTCATTTCTGGGCACTAAGTTGATGCTTTTCTAAAAGCTGGTAAACAAATGATGATTTTAGAAAAAAATAAAAGGCCTTAAGTGACATGAATTTTTATTTTTTTTTAGTTTTTCCCAAAAATAGACATGAATTATTCGAAAAAACTGTATGACACTTGGTGTACAAATTACCAAAATAGTTGTTGCAAATGACATAGTATCAGGGGCGGATTAATTTCATTTTAAGGGGGGGGGTCATCCAAAAGGAAAAAAATTGCGCTTTCACCAAAAATACAATTTTGAAGGTATTTCTATGCTAATATATCTCGCTGGGGGGGGGGGGGCATGATGGTAAAAACCCCTTTTAAGGGGTCTTTTTTAAAAGAAAATGTATTTTAAAAAAAATGGTAACAAATTATATGAAAGATCATAGAAAACTTATCCGGTTGTGGTAAAAAACACTTGTTCTTGTAATAATTTAGTAATGGATTTTCGTTCAATCTTTAGCCAATACGGAACTAATTTCATTTGAATGCAAATTTTCTAAGTGCAAGTTTCGGCCAATATTTACATTTTTATGCCAATATTAACATTTTTATGTCAATATAGTGACGTAGTGTATCAAACGAATCTGCCTTCTTTTGAATATTAAGGCCAGTCCACAATAAAAAAATAAGAACTTATAAATTAGGGATACTTCTTAAAGAAAATTAAGATATTTTTGGTTGTAATTCAAGAATTTTTCAATTCAACTAAAAAAACTTTGGAATGCTTTTTTCACCTGTAAAGAAATCCAACTGATTTTTTTACTGAAAATTTCTCTCTGTATACTATCAAAGTAATCTTACTCTAACAAATGAGCAAAAATCTCTTATAAACTTGAATAAAACTGTACTAAATAAACTGTAAAACAACTGTTTTAGGCTAAAACACGGTATATTTTTTGGGCTACGATTTTTTGGTTTTCGAAGAAACCACTACGTTATAACAATGCAAAATTTTACTCTGACCTTATAATACTGCCAAAGTTCTATGAATACGGAGCCGTTCTAAAGGCGAACTGTTTAAAAGATAACCACAGGCGATCTTACATTATCAACATAAGTGTACATATGTATAAAATTAACATGCATAAGCGGTAAGTATTACAGTATCTAATAATAAACATAACGGAAATTGCCGTCTTTATTTAGTTTTTGCCGTCCCTAAACAAATCATTATCCTTATTGTAAAATTTAAGGCATAGATGACTCTTTTATGTCATAAACTATTTTTTTGCCGTCCCAAATAAAAATCTGAAATAAGGGGCTGTCCATATATTACGTAACGCGCCTGGGGGGGGGTCAGAGAAATTGTTACAGTTTGTGACAGGGAGGAGGGGGGGTCTAGCTAAACGTTACGTAACGGAATTTAATAAATTTAATGTTTATTTCCTACGCTTGGCAGATGTATTTTTATTTCAACATAAATTACTATTTAGTGGCCCATAATTTCCTTTTTCACACAAAAATTGACGAAACTATGCATATTTAAATAATATTGTAATCAGTAAAAAAGTAAAAAAACTGTTGACATTAATATTAAAAAAATCTTAGGTCCCTGTTCTTGCGTGATCTTGCCGATGAATCATCGGCGATGATACATTTTCTCGCAGAATGTGTACTCACGTTTTTGAAAAATTGCGTTACACGCTCTGCAAGTTGAGTATAAGCGAGCATTTGATAGTTTGGAGAATTTTTAAAATTTTAACGTATTTTCGGATACGGTGTTTCTCCGAGAGTCTATCAGAAAGCTAAAGCAATATTCTTCTCATCAAAATAAAAGGTTAATGTAAGAAAATGAAAGACCAAAGAGAAAATAACCCAAGGCAACAATTCCACTGCAATCTTACAATAATTAAAAACAGGATATTTAGCTCGACAAACAGTGTATTTTAGATGAAAATAAGTACAACTCTTTTGCGTGAATAATTTTCATTAGATTTAGATTTCGGAAAACAAATCTTAAAATCTATATAAAACATTTTACTATTCCTTAAAACGACTTTTGTTTGATTAACGCAGTCGTCCCTCCGAAGTGACTGATCGATTTCGTGCTTTTTAGCACTCTTCAGAGCCACATATCGGTAGTAGGGACAACTACGAAAATCAAATCCTTTCCATATATCTCTTTATGGAGTTTAAAAGTCGCTGTAAGGAAAAGCAAAAACAGCTAGCGACATCTACTGCTAAAAGCAGAGACTGGATAAACCTATCGACAGTCCAAAAAAGGAAGCAGTTATTGGTTTCAAGAACCTAATGCACGCTGTCGATAGGGGGCAGATTAATCAATGCCACGGTGCATGTGCAACAAAGTGCAACACCAACGAACAGACCTACTGAAAAAAAAAATGTGAAACGGATACCTTTTTTTTTAAAGGTTGGCTTTGATTTTTAAATCAAAGCCAACCTTATTTAGATTCCGTATGTTCTATTTTTTGAAAGAAACCAAATTTATAAAAGGAAAAAAACTAATGTTTAGTTACTTAGTTTAAGATGAAAGCTCATGGAAATTTTCTATTAGTAAACTGAAAGTGATTTTAAATTGAGATGAACCAATTTCACCACACGCAAGTTATTTTGTGGGTAGCCACCCCTCGGTTTAAAACGATTGAAAAACGTTGCCCCGGGGCAGGTGAGATAACACAGGGGTAAAATGAGGGATCTCAAAAAATGATGAGACGCAATCATGTTTCATTGTCAATATACTATATATTGTAAACCAGTGAGGTTAACCAAGCAGGGATTTTTTAGGTTGCCATTGTGTTTCTTGTTTGCAAAATGGCGGGTGTATAATAAACTTACTGTTATTTTTCATAATATACTCGTTTTAATCTAAAACAGATGCTCGTTATGTACATATTACATTGCTCATCTCAAAAAAACAGCACTCCCAGAATGTAAAAGCTACATCCTCTGTATCGTCTATACATGTATATAAATAGAAAACAGTTTTTGGTTAAACTGATAGTAATTTTTTTTTTAAACTCCGTGAATCTGATCCGGATATCTGAAACTAATATGTCATCTTGTTTGAAACATAATTCAATTCAATTCAATTCAATTCAATTCAATTGTCAAATGTTTCAACATGCTTCAGCTAATCTAGCTGTAAAAATAAATTTTAACATTTTGGTGGTTGCCTTTGACAACGGTTGGGACAATCAGCTGATTTTACATATCTGCTGTCAGAAAATTAGTAGGTAAACGTCAAACACATAACCTCAAATTGACAAACTAATTTTAAGATAAATTTTGCTTTTTTTATGTTTAGGAAAAATAGTATAAGCACTATTTCAGTGCACATCGAGGGCTTTTTTAACTCTAAAAACTAGGTTTGCGTACTGTGTGTGTAATATACTATTTCTTTATAAAGAACTTTCACTTTCGGGTTTAGACCGTGTTAATGGATTTTCACTTTCCGACGTTTCGTCTCTTACTACTAGAGACATCTTCAGGGATTAATCTGAAACTAAGTTTCGAATCAATAGGACACTCGGTATACAGAAAGAAAACCCACACTGACAGATACCTAAACGCATTTTCACATCACCATCCCTCTCAAAAACACTCGGTAGTTAATTCACTTGTTCATAGGGCTTTCATGATTTCAGACAAGAATTCCCTAGACACAGAACTCCTTAAACTAACCAAAGCCTTGACCATGAACGGTTATACCAAAAAAGACATTAATAAGACCATATACAAATACAGAAATCCCAGACCCAAACAACAGGACAATAGTGACAATGACAGACAGACACAAGTTATACTTCCCTATGTAAGCGGTATCACGGATAAAATAGGTAAACTTTTGAAGAAGTCAAATATTAAGCCTATATTTCGGTCCAACCAAAAATTAGGTCAATGTTTGACTTCAACAAAAGACAAAATACCCCTGAGTTCAGAAGGCGTATATAAAATACCCTGCTCCTGTGGTACGGTTTACATAGGTGAAACTAAGAGAAAAATTTCTACAAGACTTCAAGAGCATGAGCGCAATATAAGAAAGAAACAAATTTTCTTATCGGCAGTAGCCGGACATGTACATGAAACAGGTCATAAAATCAATTTGTCTGAAACAAAACAAATATTAACAGAAAACAGAAAAATGCCAAGGAAGATACGGTAGATAGAAATCATCAAGCATCCTAACAATATCAATCGGGACACTGGTTACCACTTACCTGCAATATGGAAGTCTTTGATAGGAAAAACCTCGTCACGGGTGAATAACCACAACTCGTCATAAATAGTGACACAAGTTGATTCGAAACTTAGTTTCAGATTAATCCCTGAAGATGTCTCTAGTAGTAAGAGACGAAACGTCGGAAAGTGAAAATCCATTAACACGGTCTAAACCCGAAAGTGAAAGTTCTTTATATCTTAATGGCCGTGAAAGCTTAAAATACTATTTCTTTATTAAATAATTTTTATCAATGTTTTTTCTATTAATAATTTTATTATTTTCCAAATAAGTATATATATTTTTTGATAAATTAATATTATATATACCTTTTTTCTATTTTGCGACTCTTATAAGCTCATAATCACACGCATTTTGCGTGTTCTTATAGGCCCATAAGACGTCTCTACTTTTTTTTCTGTTGGGTTGGCAACATACAAAAGTCTATCTCTTGACGTTTTGCGTGAAAATGTCAATGTCGATTTAAAGTTTAATATTTTTTTAAATTTTGTTTATGGGTTATTTTTTACCGTGTTAAAATTGTGGACTTGTTAATTGCAGTAAAAAAAGAAGAGATGACTGTAAAATATATCAAAATATCATTTGTTCTTAGAATTTGAAATATAGTGTAAACTGTAATGCCAACCCAAAACAAAAATCCCTAAATCAGTCATCAATTTAAATGTAAGTTTTTTAAATTTTAAAGCAAAATAGAAAAAATTGTATAAAGCACTCGATTCATAACATGTTTTTAGAGAACTAGTACTTTAGAAAACTCGCCGCAAGCGGCTCGTTTTCTAAACTTGTACTCGTGCGCTAAAAACGTATGTTATGAAACTAGTACTTTAATATACTATTTTAATTTCAGTGACATTGTACAGAAGCCTTAAACCCAGTGTCAATAAATCACTTAAAACAACTAAAGTTTTAAAACATTGGGTAGACCAATAGTACGATAAAAGTGTTTAAAAATTATTAACCCTGGGAATATGATACAAGTCTAACTTTGTAACAGCATCCGAAAATAATGAAAAGATTTATTTCAAGAGCCCTATTTCTCCCGCCCTTGGTGAAGGCTTGAGGTTATAACTATTGTCTAATATTAAACCATATGGTATCTTAGTGTCAAAAAATCGTCCTTTTAATGAAAAATTAATGAACTATAAATTTGAAGTTAACCATAATACGTTATCTACCTGGAAAAAGGATTAGCAAGACAGATTCGCATATAAAAAAATCTTCACTACAATAGATATCCATAGAATGTCTATAGAATGTTCTATAATCTTTTAGAGTATCATGTATTAAAATCGGATATAGTGGATGGCTTTGTGGTGGCAGCATACGCAATTCGTCCAAAGACGTGAAGTACATGGTTTAGTTTATTTTACTCTCCTTAACTCTCTATGTAGAAAAGTTTGAATCGCTTTTAAATTATAAAAAAGTTTGATTTCTGGCTTCACATAAAAGTAGGCTTCTGTTTACCTCTGCAGATAGTATCTTAGATACACTACTATCCGAAATTAGGAAACCGTCCGAAATTGGGCGTCTTTCCTATACCAAAATTCTCAAAAAATGTTACCAAAAACCTGTTATTTTACGTTATTTGTAATTAACTATGTATGTGTCTCAATTATTGACCACGTACCTATTATCGACACGTACCCATTATTGATATTTAAGGTAAATTTATCCATTATCAAATATAGGGTACCCATTATAGACAGGTACCTTATGTACTTATTATGGACATGTTAGGTACACTGTAAAAAATATGTAATTACACATCATTCTGCACGTAAATGTGATTCAATACTAATACATGTAAAATTTACTAGATTTTCCATGTAATTTTACAATTTTACATGTAATTTTACAATTTTAATTGTAATTTTAAAATTTTATATGCACATTAAATGTAAAATCTAGTAAATTTTGCAGAGTTCACTGTAAAAAATAAATATGCAAATTTACATGCAGAATCATAGGTAATGTGTTGCCATGCAGAGACAAGTTACGAGATTTTACATGTAATTTTACTTGTACCTTCATGGCGATACATTACTTATGATTCTATTTATTTTTTACAGTGTAAGTGTACCCATTATCAACAAGTAAAGTAAGCATACCTATTATTGACATTGACAAGGTACATGTATCTATTTTTGACATGTAAGGTAAGCGTAATTATTATTGACTTGTAAGGTAACTTTATCTATTTTTTTACATGTTAGGTACATATGCCTACTATCGACATGTAAGTACCTGTTATTAACAGGTAAGGTACATGTTAGTTAAGTGATTGGCCATTGACTTCGGCTTCGTCAAAATTTCAATATCTCTTGTACCAGTGTTATTATGTTTTATTTTCTTATATTTTTGTAGAAAAAAAACACCAGTTTTATGGAAAAATAGAAATAGAAGATAAAATCAGTGAAGAGTATAAAACAGGCGGCAAAGCATTACATATCTTCACATCTTATTGTTGAAAATCCATTTTGGCGCATCTGCCTCGCTTACGGCTTCTATTGTCTACCTCTTCTTCTTATTCTGCTTATCTCCGCTTCCTCCGTTCCCGATCATTTCCGGCTAGTGAGCTCGAAAACTGCGGTCTCTTCACCATTTATACCGATATCTATTATCTTATATTAGTTCAAGAAAAGTAGGCTAAGATCTGTGTATTCGTAGGGACCAACTAAAAAATTTTACCATTTCAAACAGAAACGTCCCAACTAACATAGCTATTTTCCCTAAAATTTTCGAATAAATGGCCAAATTCCCTGACTTCCAGGTTTCAATCTCAACTTCCCTGACTTTTAGCTGACTTTCCTGTTTTCCCTGACTGGTGGTAATCCTGGAGAACAGGTAAATATGGCATAGAACAACCGGTATATGCAGATTAGCCGAAAATGGCAAAAATGTAAGCTAGGACGTTTTAACTAAGCAGGGCAGAGTAGGCTAAGATCTGTGTATTCGTAAGGAGTCCCTACTAGGGACCAACTTAGAAATTTAGTACGCTCTGCTAAAGTCTTCGTATTCGTAGGGACCAACTAAAAAATTTTACCATCTCAAATACAATTTTTTATTTTTTTGGATTTTAGTAGAGGAGCTTGGGGCAAAACTGACCCTAACGAAAAATCGGACTCTTTGCCATTTAATTTGTAATATTATTTCAAGAAAAGTTAGGGTCTTCGTTATTTGTACCACTTTAGGTGGTCTATCTAAGATATTTTACCACCCAGAGACTCAGTGAAAGGCATCTGATTTTTCTGTATTTTTACCGTGATTTAAGCAATACTTCATTCTAGGCTTACCTTGCTTCTAAATCCTAGCTCTCTTTTTCTACATGATAAGCTTTTCCCCGTGTGTCTCCAATGCGCTCTGTTATATAACTCTATCTTTTCATTTTATCTTTATTATTCTCCTACAAAACAACATTTTAAAAGACTTTATTCTTATATTTTACTTCAAGTTCTACGTTTTCTGGACTTTTATACCGATATCTGTAGATATATTATCTCTTATTCTGGTTTCTATAAGAGACCCACTCTGCGAGAAACTTTGTTCGCTTATTCGCCTTCGCAACGTCATATTTCTTGCCAGAATAATTGATTCCAGAGAATAATAAGGACTTATTCTTAGCGAATTAACAGAATCCCTTTCAAACTAACCACTTTCGGGCCTTTCGTTAAGAAGGTTGTCATTGTGATACCACTAAAATGCAATTTTACTTCATAGGGATAACATAGGTAGCTTTTAATTCAGATTTACAATGTCCATCAAACATAAATTTGAAATGTGGTACTATAGGAGAACGTTACAGATAAAATGGTCAGATAAAGTTTCGAACTAGAGCGTAGTATAGGGAACGTTCAAGTGTTACGTAACGTACCATTGCGTTATTAAATATTTATAGATTTTATATTTTGGTTACCCCCCAACATCCCCCCTATTTGGGGGGGTAGTCAAAATATGAAATCTCAGTAGTATTTTTTGTATATACATACATACGTATGTAGTTAATATAGGGTAGATCATGTGAAAATTATTAAGGCAAAATAAGGCAATTCTCATTGACTGGGTCAAAAGGCATCGGTGCGTTTCAGCAGGCACCGCCGGAGAAACAACCGCTTAAGACCGGCTTCACGGCTTACTAGATCGGACCGTGTAATTTTGCATTTAGAGCGGAATTGTATGAGCATAAGGTTTTCTAGTTAAGTGGTCCACAAAATTCGGATAGTCTATATAAGGATGCCAAAGGGATAGAAATGAACAGTTTGAGCCCGATATTCGCAACTATAAGATATTGTTTTAAACCACAAAAAATAAAAAAGCAGTTTTTCTTAAAGTGTGTTCTTTTTTACTTAAAATGATGTTTATGTTTGTGATTGCAGTGTCTATATTATCTATGTATTTAAATTCTTTATACATACATACTTATGTCTTAAGTACGATGCATCTATGCATCATATTTTCATCTAAAGATGAAAAGATTCATCTTGTCTACCAAACATCAATGGAAGCGATTTAATTTTGCGGAAATAAATTATAATAAAATTTATAGGAATTGACGATTATCTCAGACAGAAGAAGGATAGACTAGTAATTCATTTACTAGCATGCAAAGATTGTTTACGTCCAACATAGCTACACTGATGAAAAATGTATACACAATCGACCATGTAGACCTAAATATGACACGGGATCGTGTTAAATTGTGTAAAAGCACAGTTTTTCATAATATTTACACAATTTTACATATTTTAACAAGCTTCCGTGTCAATTCGGGTCTACACGAGTGACTGAGTAAACATTTTTTCATCAGAGTATACACTACACGAATGGTGTACTTTCTTAAATTTCCATGAGTGGGAGTAACTTAAAACATAAATATTATAATAATATTACAATAATTATTGTTGGGAGGGGGAAGAAATATTATTTTTCCGAGTTGAATAAAGACAACTCGTCATTTGTGATGAACCAATATTTCTCTCTTACAATGCACTTCTTTCCTCTGAGGCGATTGTTAATTGTTTCTTTTACAAAAAATTTAATTTTTTTGCATAAAAGGTGTTTACGTCTACTATAAAATCTTTTTTTTGCATAAAACTGAGTGCTTTGTACATTTTGTAAAATCTTTTTTTGCATAAAACTGAGTGCTTTGTACATATTATTTTTGCCTTTTCTATATAACAGTGCAATCTATTTACTTAAAAATAGGTCTTGTCATATAAAATTTCTTCTGTTACATTAAATTGGAACTTTTTCAAATAAATATGGTTTTTGTGAACACAAAAACTGGGCTTTTTACATAAAAATAAAAAAGCAAAAAAAAATCGTTCAAAAGACGCCTTGCCCATTATCTGCTATTTTTCTAGCGAACTATTGTTCAACTTCTGGTATCTGTAAATTTTCTTTTAATATCAATATCGGATAAAAAGGGATAAGCATGTGCTTTTGTTATTTACCCAAGGAATAAAGAATGAAAACGTGTTTGCGATAAAACTTGTAAGCAGGACTAAAAACGGTTCGAAAATGTCTGATTTTCACCCTAAACCGTTACTAAGACAACACCCTAACTTCACAATAAAGGCATCTCTTAATTAAATGCCGTGCCATTTTCTGTAGGTATATTATTAATCCAACTCTATTTAAGGGAAGCCCAATTTATTGCTCATTTTGTTATTGGATAAAACCGTGAAAATACGAACACACATAAAAATATGTTGTTTTATGAACACGGATTTTTTTTTTAATTATAAAACGAATTAGATATTTCATCAATATATTTTCAGCGGTCGGAAAGTGAAAATCATGATTTCAATATTTTAATTAAAATAATTATTCGTTAACAATTTTTGTGTTATCGTAAACGTGAAAACAACGCTAACGTGCTTCTCTTAAAAAAAGTGACGTTTTTTTTGTTCATGTGAACATCAACATAACATTTTGAATGTATAATAAAAACACTGTACAATATTAATTAAATGTATTTATTTAACACTATAGCTTAAAACTCTTTTAAAACTTATTCATGGAAATAAAGCTATTTAACAAGTTGATGAAAGCCACATTAAATTACTAGTCTGGGGTCACACTGTCCCATGGAACTGCAGGCTTTAGGTTACTATACTATAACGTTGGAGCTGCTCGATTGCTTTACAATATTATTAGTATAAATACATACCTCAAAAACAACTCGGTAATCTAATTGAAAAACTAGTCTGATAAGTCCAATACACATAGTGTAATACACAATGTATATTTTACACCATGTTAATTCCGTAAAAATTAACAACAAAACAACAAAATATTATAATTTTACAGTCAAGCGCAGTCAACACACACAATACACAGCCCTTGGCCCCACAGAAGAAGTTATTTTTATTTTGAAATGACATGACACTTAACACGAACCATCGTTAGATGCAATGTTGCCAAATCGTGCATTGACATATGTCAAAATTCGTAATTAAAATAATTAAAGTATGTTCCGGGATGTAAAAAGGGCTGAAATTTTGGCTAAGTATTTATTTTTTATGTATCTATAAGCATGTAAAGTCTTATCGTTGCAGCCGATTTAGCCCAAAATACGACACCCTCCTTTCCAAGGTAACCCTAATATTTTGGGCCGATAACTTTTAATACCTAAGGGTGGTAAAAAGTCTTCTTCGATGCAAAAGACAGAAAAATAATTGGATATAATATCAGACCCGCCTTTGCTATTCTCGTCGCCAGTGTTCATTGGGGCGTGAGTAACAAACCGCCCACTGATCCGCCTTTACTACCTCTTCGTTGTATATTTCTACAAACGACAACAGAAACCTGCGTTCTGCATCCCCATAACCACATGCTACGTTAATATGAATAGTATATTAAAGTAGTAGTTTCATAACACCCGTTTTTAGTGCACGAGTACAAGGTAAGAAAACGAGCCGCTTGCGGGGAGTTTTCTAAAGTACTAGTGCGCTAAAAACGTGTTATGAAACGAGTGCTTTATACAATTTCTTCTACTTTGAGCTAAAATTTAAAAAAACTTACATTTAAATTGATGACTGATTTAGGGATTTTTGTTTTGGGTTGGCATTACAATTTTCGTCAGGTTTGAAATTCAAAGAACAAACGATATTTTGATATTTTTTATAGTCAGCTCTTCTCGTTTTCGCTGCAAGTAACGAAGCCATGATTTTAACACGTTTAATATAACTTAAAAAACAATTTCGTAGAAAACTAAGCTTAAAAGCGATGTTGACATTTGCATGGAAGACGTCATCCATTTGTCGACAGAATCCTGTTGCCAACGCAAAAGAAAAAAAGTACTAACCTCTTATAGGCCTATAAGAATACGCAAAATACGTGTGATTGTGAGCTTATAATAGTCACAAAATAGAAAGTTAATTTAAACTCCGTTCAACAAGAGAATACCACTCTCACGTCACGGCGCGTAACTCAAATGGCACTTTGTAGTCGAGTGTAACCTTATTTATTTAGACCTCGATTAAGACTTTTTAAAAATAAAATCAATAATTTATCTATTATTTTTATAGTATAAAAAACATTAAGAATTAAAAAGTAAGTTTTAATTAACCTACAGATTGCTATTTGGTTTACGCGCTGTAACGTTAGATTGGTATTCTCTCGTTTAATGGAGTTTACAAACTACCCTTTTTAAAATTAAGGGGTTGTATAACAATTATGTCACCTAATGGGAGATGTAAGTCAGCGCTCCAACCAGCTTTTTATGTCTTCCTAACATAGGAAAAAAAATTGTTGTGCTCCTATTTAAGGTTATGTGACTTTTTCTAGAGTGATGTCAGTTTGTAAAAACTCGTGATTGTCCCCAAGCTTATGTCACGCGCTACACGGAAAAAAAAAATTATAGCTAGGAGCGCTATAACAGACATACCAAGCAAATTATAACCGCTTATTATATAAATACAAGGCTTTCTCTTACAATTATGGCAGTCAGTGTAAAAATTTATATGAAATACTTTAATTGTTTAGTGAATAATAAAATATAACAAATAGTATGGCATTTATAGCTTAAATAGATTTACTTATTGTCCGTGCTAATAATTTTTATAATATAATAAAATTTCTGTAAATTTATAATAGTGCCTGTAATAAATATAATCGTGTCTGTAATATATATAATCGTTTCCAATTTATTTTTAACATTATTAGTTATGGTGTCCCTTATAATCTATAGCTTAAATCACTATAATTTGCCACTGTTACCAAATATCTTATAATGTATAGCGCAGAGCCCACTAATTTCTTTCCGTGTATATGACTCAAGGCTCAAGCCTTAACGTGTATTTAATATATAGCAGAGAAGATTTTAACGTAGTCTTAAAAAAAACCTTTATTATACTATTTCAGAGTTAAGGACTTCCTAAAAAAAATTAGTTTGATAATGGCAAAGCACTGAATGAATGAAATAATCTCTTATAATACGATAACAGTTGATTTTGCATCAAAACTAAATACAAAATATTATTTATAGTGTATTTAATATGAAGTAGAAAAGATAGTCCTGTAAAAAACATAAAAAGTACACTTTTTAAGAAAAACGTGATTCCTAAAAAAGTAAAGTTTGATAATGGTATAGCACTGAATGGGTAAAATAATCTCTTATAACGCGATAACAGTACCTAGGTACACAATATGAATAAGCTCAAGCTTTATAGTTTATTTAATAAATCTGGAAAGCTCCAAAATGTTTCGGCGGGCTTTTCAACAATGGTTTTCCACGCATTTTCGGGGAACGTACGGCTTTTCGTTCAAATTTAAGCCGGTCTGTTTTAAACTGGATTGTTTTAATACCGTTTATACTAATCGAATTTGGTTTAATAGGGGGAGGTTTAGAGGTACAAGGCTCTTTATGATGGCTCAAAATTTATGATTTTTATAAAAACGTCAAACTATTATTAACAAAAACAAGTCGAGGTAGATGTTTTTTGGTGTTGTAGCTTTGCTGTCTTAGTTTTCACATTTTTGATTCTCAAATTAGTATGACAACCAAACGCTTTTGAGAAGAAACATATAAAACATCAAAATATCTTGTTATTTAGTCCCAAATAATAGTAATTCTATACCAAGGTAGAGAAGATATTTGATATAGTCGAATATATTATATCCCAAGATGCTTAGCATCGAGGGATATAAGAGTGCAAGGCTATAATAGTCTTCTCTACCGCAGTTCATATATTATTTTTTTACTGCTAGCACAGTTATTCTTATTATTAAGTAAGTATTTTGTTATATTAGTAATAGAAAAATGCTTGTTGGATCTTCACCAACCGCGAAAAAAGAAGTAGCCTTTGAAATCGCCATTTTTAAAAACAAATGAATAAATGTATTCACTAAAAGTTGACAGTTCTAGTAGATAGCTTTTTATATTTTTAAAAATTGCACTTTTCCTCTGAGTGAAACATACTATTTTTTCTTCAAGCATCCTATATATATATTTTTAAATAATAATTTTTGAATTTAATTTATTCATTAATAAAGTATGTTTTTTTTTATTAAAATAGACCAATAAAACCCTTGCGAAATAAACTTAACTTTCCCTAGCTCATTTAAAATTTTTTTCGTAGGCTAAATCGTACACTTTTCGCGATTTCGATGGTAACTTGTCTAATGTAGCATTTGCAATTTCGGAGAGATTTGTAGGAGTATAAACCATATATTCTTCTTCAATCATTTTTAATCAATTTCACACAAGGTTTTTGGACAGAATCTCGAGTCAACCACCTGTTTAAATAATAAACAAACAAGTTTGAAGTATGGCTGTCATCAAAGTCAAAGAGTGCTGCCGCCAGTGGTGGTTTTGCTAACTAACTTTTTTTTACGGCGTACAACAATGAACTTATTTTTTTACTGTAAAAAAATAGATCACTTCTAACTAGTGTGTTCAGTTATAAAATATGAACATTTTAGTACGCTTGAAGAAAAACATAATTATTTACCACCCTACGGCCCCTATAGAAGGAACATGTGTATGACGCGATAGCATTTGGAATAAGGTTTAATACGCATACAGATTTTAATTCGAAGTATTCAGAATGATCGCTGGACTGATAAATATTAACTTTGGGTCCGAGGGTGTGATGCTAATTTTTTGGCCGTGTACACACCCCGTTTTTTGCTCTCTGTTTCAGTTCGTCTTGCTTAATTTGTTGCCTAATATTCATACTTGTGTTTGTTTGAGAGTGGTAATTTTATTATAGTTTCATTTACTTTTATAAAGTCATAAGCCATATTTAAACACATGTCACAATAGAGATTTTAAATTCTATAATTCAATTAGAGTCAAACAATGTTTTGACAATACTAGTGTTTATCTAAAGGTCTTTATTTAATAATGTTACAAGATAAATTTGGTATAAACAACTCTGTGACTTTCAAGTTAATGGTGTTGATCTAAGTGATCCATTTTCGTTATACCTACTTATAATTAAATATGATATTTTTATATCACACTCGTGTGATATTTATGTATGGAGGTTTGCCTAATTTTATTTAGATATTTACCTAGTACGAATTTGATTCACCTTGTTTTATAAACCATTTTCCACCTTTCACCACAGCTTTTTATACCTTTTAAGTGTTTTAATCCAAATATTTCTGTTTTTCATGTCAAAAATAAATATTATCTAAGTGCCTATTCACAAGCTCGCTTAAGAACATAAAACATAGCAATGCGATGCCGTGATTGGCTTGATGGGTCGCCATGTATCTTGTAAGCGAATCACGGAATCGCATTCTTATGTTTTATATTCTTATGCAAGCTTCTGGATATGCCTTAAAAAACCCCATTCAACGGGAAAATGCGACTCTGACGTAGATTGTAGGGTAATTGAAACTTATTTCTTAATACTTAATACTTAATACATAATTATTATATACAAAATGTATATGTACAAAAATCATTTATTAAGTCTTAAGAAATAAGTTTCAATTACCCTACAGAGTGGTATTTGGTTTACGAGCTGTGACGTCAGAGGCGCATTCTCTCGTTAAATGGGGTTTATCTACTCTTTTACCAATTAAAAAAATTGTTACAAAAAAAAACTCCATTGCTTTTTTGTTAATTGTATCGATTGTTGTGGTCCATTTTTGTTGTACTGCATGTAACGCCTTTATAATATATATTTAAATGACAGAAATTTTGTACAAAGAAAATGGGAAATGGGGTAATATTTTCATCCAGTTGACAGCAAAAACAATGTGACTAACAATAAGCGTTTAACCGTTTGGAACGTGGTTCCCCACTGCCATAATTAAGTATAAAAGATGGTTAGAATCTGTTTTGAAATGCATCCTGACTGGCCCGTTAATGGTGGGTTTCGGATTCACGTCATTAGGCCGGCAGAGTGTTTTCTCATCGAAATAGTTTCCGTTTTTGCGGGCGACTCCTGCTCGATATTTTGTAGAGACCCTGGAAGATTTACATTTGACTTAGCTGAATGACAACCTAGCATTTGTCCAATATATATTATTTTATAGAAATTCAAGCACATTCAGATCAAGTATATACTATAGTGACACAGTCTATGCTCTACGTACTTCAAGAAGTCTAATGTCACGAGAAAAAAGTTGAAATTCTACTGTCAAATCATTTGATAATTATTAAATGATTTAATAATTATAATTAACGTTATAATTATAATTAACCTCTTTTTTAATGCTTTAACGGCAACGTCGCTCATGAACGGCTTGGCAACAGCGAAAAAAAGGGCCTTGCTTTTAAAATAAGACACTATTATTTGTCAGTGTTATTACTTGGTTTAGAATTAGTTTGATAGAAACATCGTTTGCAATTTCTCTAAAATTTGGTGACGAGATGCATATGCTTTTTTTTACCATCATCCAATTTTGCAAAAGAAAAAAAAATACTTTAACAATTTGAAATTTTGCGGATATAAAAAATGCCTATGCATTTGACAAGAGTTTCAGGACTAGTATCCATGTACAGCAAACGACATTCATGGGGTTTTTTATTATAGGAAGAATTATTCCGATGCGATGCTTTGTAGTAAATGTTGCCGAAATTTCATATTTGTAAGAAAAAAAGTTTATTCGTAATAATTCTTGGATGGTTCATTCGTAAATTTGAAATTGAGGTAAATCTACCATATATAGATGTGCATGCATAAGCACTCAGGATCAATTTCAAAAAATAAACAATTAAATAAAAGGCAAAACGTCCATAAAACAACAAAGAGTTTGTTGTTACAAAGTTAACTTGACAACAAGGCAGTGGATAATAAATGAAACAGAAGATATTATGAATAAATGTATGTTAGTATAACTGGAATAATAAAAAACTACAAATAATCGCATTGTAATAATTCTTCTTATAGCAGACAATGCACTGTCTTTCACTAGTTTTAATCCATCTACAAAATTGTTGGGTACAGTTACTCTAAAAATCTTGGCTTTTTATAAATATTGAATGTCAAAAATGACGTATAGGAACTCTAACCGTCTCCTGCGCGAAATCATAGGGTTCGAAACTTCTGCATTCTATGACTTTCCGTGTGTACGTTTTTGGTAATCGCCTGTCTTGTTGTGGTAAATTATTGCCAATAGCACCCGGGAAACTTGAGTTATGACTATAGCAAAAAGTATTATTATAAATGCTAGACATTTCTGTGCCTATAGCATATTTATTGAATTGTATTTTTTTTCTCAATAAATATTATTATTATTATTATTATAATATTAAAAAACTAAATTAAATTGTTTGATATTTACAAATTTAAAAGATCTATATAAAACATTTTACTATTCCTTAAAACGACTTTTGTTTGATTAACGCAGTCGTCCCTCCGAAGTGACTGATCGATTTCGTGCTTTTTAGCACTCTTCAGAGCCACATATCGGTAGTAGGGACAACTACGAAAATCAAATCCTTTCCATATATAGAGTTTAAAAATCGTTATAAGGAAAAGCAAAAACAGCTAGCGACATCTACTGCTAAAAGCAGAGACTGGATAAACCTATCGACAGTCCAAAAAAAGGAAGCAGTTATTGGTTTCAAGAACCTATTGCACGCTGTCGATAGGGGGCAGATTAATCAATGCCACGGTGGACATTGCCGCCAATTGAATCCTAAACGCTAGGAGGTCACCTTTTACAGTGGTATCTGAATTAATAAACTAAATTAAATTGTTTGATATTTACAAATTTAAAAGATCTATATAAAACATTTTACATTCTTATAATATTGTATAATATATTATTGTAGATATGTATAACTTGCAGGAGAATATGAAAAACGGGTCCGAAGAACTTAACGTCCAAAAATGTAGTTAATATAAAAGGATAAGAATATGGTATGCATAAAAGAAGAATATATTCTCTTCGTTATATAGGTACAAATCACCATATTCTTGATTTAAGACAATATTTTTCTATGTGTAGGTTATTTTTATGGAAATGTTTTGAAATTTTTGTCAATGTTAAATATATTCTCACACGGAAAGAAATTAGTGGGCTCTGCGCTATACATTATAAGATATTTGGTAACAGTGGCAAATTATAGTGATTTAAGCTATAGATTATAAGGGACACAATAACTAATAATGTTAAAAATAAATTGGAAACGATTATATATATTACAGACACGATTATATTTATTACAGGCACTATTATAAATTTACAGAAATTTTATTATATTATAAAAATTATTAGCACGGACAATAATTAAATCTATTTAAGCTATAAATGCCATACTATTTGTTATATTTTATTATTCACTAAACAATTAAAGTATTTCATATAAATTTTTACACTGACTGCCATAATTGTAAGAGAAAGCCTTGTATTTATAGAATAAGCGATTATAATTTTCTTGGTATGTGTGTTATAGCGCTCCTAGCTATAATTTTTTTTTTCCGTGTACTATTCATAACATAACAATGTCTTTAATAATAATTTTGTATTGTCTACTATTATCCATTCACTTGTTCGAAAGTGTGAAAAAACACGTGTTACCGAGTCTAATTCACAAACTCATCATCTCACAATAGCGACTATATTAAATTCGTCACATCTGACTATAAAAAGGACTCTAGCATTATAAAATTTATCGTTAGTGTGGGTAAATATGTTTTAAAAATGTGTATACCCTTCGCAGTAAAAAGTAGCCATAAAGCGGTCCAAAAGTCACCCCCCTCTTAACTTTTGAACGATTTGAGATATAGATTTTAAATTAAGATAAGTCAACTCAAACTATCTTTTTAAAAAATATTTAATATTTTCAGCTTTTAAAATGTGGGGGACATGAAGGCCAATTGTTTTTAAATCGAAAGGGGGGTCATGTACACATAATTTTAAATCTTTTAAAATTATTTATTTGATCATATATTTTTAATTATTTTGAGACAATTCTTGGGATTTAAAATAGGGTTGAGAATAGGAATTTCCTTCAAAGTTTCTAAAAAAACAAACCAATATTAAAAAATGGTTTATTTTATGATGAAAGTGCTTCAATTATACTTTAAAACAAAAATGATATTTTACGAAAAAAAAAACCTTAAAAATCGTATTCTTTAGCAAAACAATTAAAAAAAGAAAGTTTTTTGTGCTTTTTAATAATATTTTTGAGATTTAAAAAAAATGCAAAAGCCTTGTCGAGAATTAACCAGATTTGAAAGATTTTTGTTGGGATTTTTGAGATTTTTGAAGACTACCGACTTTTTTCAGTTTTTTCGTTTTTTTTTTCAATTTTTAAAATTTTCAAAAAATGCTCTTCTGGCTAAAGTTGTGACGAGCATAATAAAAGATGTACACAATTACAGAACGTTAAAGGCAGAAAAGATAATGACATATCCCTGTATCAGGGAACGACAATGATAGCTGTTTACGCGCGAGCGACCACAGACTCTGAATGCCCAAATCAATTAAAGTATAATCCGGAACTGTACGATACACTGACAGACCCTTTCAGGCTTTTCAAGGGGACGTGGGCCCCTATTCCTGCGAAGGGTGCTGATTAAAGAACTTTGGGAAATGTTCAAGAAGAAGAGATGCTCAGATGTTTGTACACTTTTCTTTTCAAAACGGCTTTTTTACGGGTGGAAGCACCCGCTATAAAATCGACAGAAAAATCAAAAACAATTTTTTTATGAAACGTCGAGAAAATGTAAAAAAAGTGGCTGCCTTTCTGTCCGTTTATCTGTATGTCTGTCCGTATGTCTGTTTGTAAACATTTTAACTTTTTAACGAAATGTCCGATTCTTTCACCAAACGATTCAGCACCTTTTTAACTCGGTCGTAGAAAAAATATTGTTCCTAACACATGCGTAAAGAGGCTTTTCCGCACTCGATTGCTTGCCTGAACTTCGCTACGCGTTGTTCAGGTAAATGCAATCTGGTGCGGAAAAGAGCCTCTTTCCACACTTGTTAGAAAAATAGCTAATGCAGTTTAGTTTGTATTTTATTTGCCCAAAAAGTAAAAATGACTAAGGAATCAATTAGTTTGCTTTAAAGAGCATAAGTTTTTAAGTGCACAAGAATGATCTTTGATAAAACATTAATACAGGCATCTACGAAAATTAATACAGATATCTACGGAAATGACGATAAGGTTTTTGCAAAAAATCAGGTCTATAAAAATTTTTACTAAAAAAAAACAAAAAAAAACTTTCTCATTGTATACCTAAGTATAATGTTTAAAACAGCTACATTTAACAAAAAAAAAAAAATAATAAACAAATATTTTTTAAAATTTATATAGAATGAAAAATTTAAAAATACTGTTGCAGGATTTAGCCAGCAGGATGGTGAAAAAAGGTCGAATCAGTTACTGCTATGAAAGCGGAAGTGCAAAAAGGGCGCCACGTGTTGTTGATGAGACAGTCCGGAAGTGAACTTTTGTGCTCCGGATCAAAGTCACAATGATATTTTGAACGCGTGGGGCCCCAAAAACAGATGATACGTATCTATGAAATGCTATTATATATTTTAATATTACATCGGCACTTAGTACTACTAAGAGTGCCGATGTAGTGAAATCTTCGCCGAAAAGTCAAAATCTTTGACCATGTTTTTTTTCACATTTCTGAACGTTTTAGACTTTTAAGTTTAAATCAGTAAAAAATGTTTTGCATCAGTCTGTCTGTCTGTACGTCTGTCTGTCTGTCTGTCTGTCTGTCTGTCTGTCTGTCTGTCTGTCTGTAAACTCGAGAACTCCATTTCTAAAAAAGATATCGACTTGCGGTTTTTTGCATATTGTTTCTTATCGTATTCCGAAGAGCTGATTAGATTTTGGGGGTAAACGATTGAGGTTAAGGGGGCAAGAATGGGGTAAAACTCCTATTGTTAGCGTTTTTTGGTTATAATTAAGTTAGTTATTATTGTATCTTATTAATTAAGCACTTGTACGAAAGATTTTTTGATATTGCTCAAAAAATTTTATAAACCAGTTTTTCCTAAAATACATTGTTTTCGAGATATTGGCGTTTAAAGCAGTAAAACTCATTTATAAACCGATTTCAAAAAATTATATTTCAAACCAAAGCTCTTTTTAAGCCCAGAAAAAATTTTATACACAGCGTATCAAAAGTCCGCCCCCCTCTTTTACTTTTGAACGGCTTAAGATATCAACTTGAAACACATAAATTACATAACCCATATAATTTTTTGGTATATATTTGGTATGCTTAGGGTCACGTAGAAGACAGGGGGGCAAGGGGGAAATTTTTTAAAATAGAAAGGTGGGTCATGTGATACATCATTTTAGAGCTTATAAAATTCTCTATTTGCCCTTATATTTTTATATTTTTTTGAAACAATTGTTGGGGTTATTTTAAACCCCCAAAAATGGTAATTTTCGTCAAAATTTCTTGAAAAACATCAAACAATTTTTGAAAGGTGGTTTATTTCATAATACAAATACATCATTTATACTTTTTAATTAATTTTTAACGATATAAATAAAATTTTACAAAAAAATAGCCGTTTAAGAGTTAACAGGGGGAGGCGGACTTTTGACACGCAGTTATTTGCTACAATATAACGCTTTGGAGATACAGACTATTGTCGATGTTTTGATAAGATACTTGCAACTGTTCATCTGGTTGTATTGTATATTTTAATATTAACAATGGATGGACCACCATCCGTATCTGGTTGCAGAATCTCCAGCAGTTATTCTAACTCATAATAGAAATAGAAATATGAATCTTTATTCATTTTTATCTTTTGCATTTATTCAATTAAATATATTCGTCCAATTAAATAAATACGTTTAACCTAAAGGCCAAATATACAGGGTTATTTTTATTTTTTTTCTTACGACCTAGTGTACACGAAATAAAGAAAAATGCATGTTCACTATATATCCTCGTTAGGATATATTTCTATCACACGAGTACATAGTGCATATTTGAATGAAATGACAACTATCCACACTCATTTATCCAAACGAGTACACATAGCTTTCATTTTGACAAAAGTCATTTGACGTTTATAAAATTTTGAAATGTCAAAATTAAACACAGGTAATTCTTTAAAATATACATTTTTAAAGAGTCTAGACTGTAGATTGAACGAAAAATGTGGTTCGCAACTCGTTTGCGACAAGTCCTTAGTGCACTCGAATGATTTTTTGACTTCTCTTCGCGTCGTCAAAAAACTTCATTCTTGTGGGTACTTCCCAGTGGGAATATCGAGAGTCTTGAAAATCAAGAGTCTTGCAAGCCGAGACAAAAAGTTAATTTTCGAGAAATAGTCAAGTTAAGATCCTAAGATCTTGTCTCTAGATTCTTGACAATCTAGACGAGAAATTTCGTTTCTCGACTGTTGCGAAACCCTACAAAAGGGATTATTTTGCATTCGTAGCAGTTCCAGCTTTTACAAAAGGGACAAAAAAAGACTGTAATTTTTCAAATTTAAGTTCAGTCCAAAATGAACATAAAGAATTTGCAATTACACAGGCACATTAATCAACGCCGTTTCCACCGAATAAATCAATCCGAATCACGGTCGCTGACTCTTCGGAATTCACAGGACGGAATGAATTCGGTGGCCATTCTGTCTTCTGGACACATAATATATCTGTTACCACGAAATTTACCCTCTACCGGGTGTTTTCTAAAGTTGGCTCGCCCCTATAACTTTTTTATTTTTATTATACTATATTTTGAATTATATCACACAACGTAATTTTTTTTCACTTTCGGTTTAACCGGAAAGGACCCCTGATTTTTAAATAAAACACCCTGTATATTTTTACATATTTGGATTCTACATTAAATTCTGTATATTATCCTTAGTTTTTGTCAATTATTGACAGGTTTGGGAGCGTTCAAGTATTACGTAACGCAAAATTGGATCATTTTGAGAAAAAAAAAGGGTTTTTTGCGCCCACCGCTCAGAATAATCTTAAAATATCAAAACTATATTAAATTTTTCCGCAATTTGTTGTTTTTCTTTCTAATTTTATCACAATATAAGCATAAGTTCATTGGAAAAGGAAAAAATAAAAGCAAAAAAAGAAAAAATATATCTAGGTACAGCAAAGATTTAATCAATCAAATCAAATTGATCTAAAAGTCAAAAATGGGAAACAAAAGTAATTTTTAAACCACTTGTCAATTGTTTTACTTACATTCTGGGTCGAGTTTTGGATAGCAATCTGTTTTAAATTTACAGTCAGTAAAATTTACATTGATTATTCAAAAATTCGTCATATCCTTATCTGCCTATTAATTACATCTCACTCACATTTAGACGATGATCAACAACTTTATTACCAAAGGGTGTAAAAAAGGCATTATTTCACAACTGACTGATCGTCAATGCTGACCACGTGGCTGGCCGATTTCGGCACGTGACTCGTTATTCTCCCTCTGTTTTTTCGGGTTCCCGCGCTACGCAAAAATCGCAGCATGCTTTGCCATAGCCCATAACCTATGGGACCGCTTTTTTGCGTCGGCCACGCGTTAACGACACCAGCAATTTTTATATTTACTGGAATTAGCAATAAATTGAAGCAAATTGTTCGTTAGGACACGTGTAGTGGCTTACGACTATTCTTTTGTGGTAGTTTTGAGACAATTTCCTTTGTACGATGTAATTGAAGGATTATCATACACTGAACAAACTTACAAATTGATATAAAGAACTTTCACTTTCGGGTTTAGACCGTGTTAATGGATTTTCACTTTCCGACGTTTCGTCTCTTACTACTAGAGACATCTTCAGGGATTAATCTGAAACTAAGTTTCGAATCAACTTGTGTCACTATTTATGACGAGTTGTGGTTATTCACCCGTGACGAGGTTTTTCCTATCAAAGACTTCCATATTGCAGGTAAGTGGTAACCAGTGTCCCGATTGATATTGTTAGGATGCTTGATAATTTCTATCGATTCCCGTATCTTCCTTGGCAGTTTTCTGTTTTCTGTTAATATTTGTTTTGTTTCAGACAAATTGATTTTATGACCTGTTTCATGTACATGTTCGGCTACTGCCGATAAGGAAATTTGTTTCTTTCTTATATTGCGCTCATGCTCTTGAAGTCTTGTAGAAATTTTTCTCTTAGTTTCACCTATGTAAACCGTACCACAGGAGCAGGGTATTTTATATACGCCTTCTGAACTCAGGGGTATTTTGTCTTTTGTTGAAGTCAAACATTGACCTAATTTTTGGTTGGACCGAAATATAGGCTTAATATTTGACTTCTTCAAAAGTTTACCTATTTTATCCGTGATACCGCTTACATAGGGAAGTATAACTTGTGTCTGTCTGTCATTGTCACTATTGTCCTGTTGTTTGGGTCTGGGATTTCTGTATTTGTATATGGTCTTATTAATGTCTTTTTTGGTATAACCGTTCATGGTCAAGGCTTTGGTTAGTTTAAGGAGTTCTGTGTCTAGGGAATTCTTGTCTGAAATCATGAAAGCCCTATGAACAAGTGAATTAACTACCGAGCGTTTTTGAGAGGGATGGTGATGTGAAAATGCGTTTAGGTATCTGTCAGTGTGGGTTTTTTTCCTGTATACCGAGTGTCCTATTGAGCCATTTTCCGTTTTGTAAACCAAAACGTCCAAAAAGGGAAGTGATCCGTTGTTCTCAATTTCCATCGTAAACCGTATAGATTTATGTTGGGAATTGAGGTGATTTAGAAAACCTTGAAGGCTTTCCATGCCATGGGGCCAAATAGCATAGACATCGTCTACGTATCTGCGCCAAATTTTAGGTTTTAATGGAAATGACTCAATAGCTTTTTTCTCGAAGTATTCCATGAAAGCATTGGCCGCAGGGGGTGATAATGGGGATCCCATTGCGGCGCCTGACACTTGTTCATAGAACTCTCCCTGTATCAGAAAATATGTAGATGTCAGACAAGCTTCAAATAATTTAGATAACTTAGGGTCAAGATTTCCAGTTGTAAGTAGGTCCCGTATAATATTTATTGTATCGGGAACGGGAACGTTAGTAAATAGAGATTCTACGTCGAAACTAACCATTATGTCCGAGGGGTCCAGGGTCACTGTCGATAAGGTTTGTACAAAGTGTGTGGAATTTTTTACATAAGACCTCGTTTTTCCAACTAACTGATTTAAGATTTGGGCAAGGTGTTTGGCAAGTTTATACGTAGGGGAACCTATTGTGCTGACAATTGGTCTAAGAGGGGCACCGTCCTTGTGAATTTTAGGTAAACCATATAATTTTGGTACGCGGGAGTCTCGGGGGGTTAGATTATAAATTTCAAGAGGTGTAAGGGAGGATTGTTTAAGTAATTGTGTGATTTTTCGTTCAAATTTTCCAGTAGGATCGGTCTCGAGTTTTTCGTATGTGTCATTGTCTATGAGTTCCGTTATTTTGTTAAAATAGTCAAGTTTGTCCATCACCACAGTGGCATTACCCTTATCAGCAGGCACAACAATAATATCGTCATTACGATTAAGATTCTTTAAAGCTAAATATTCCTCCCTTGTCAGGTTAGACTTAGGTGGTTTTGACTTTTTCAGAATCTTAGCCGTTTCATAACGTACTATCTCTGCATCCACCGGGGGTAATGAAGACAAGGAAGACTCCACTATTGAAATTATTTCGTCTGTTGGTACTGTCCTAGGTGTAATGGCAAAGTTATGTCCTTTGGACAGCAAAGAGATCTCACATTCTGTTAAGTTTGTCTTTGACAAATTAACAACAGTGTTTGAATTTAAAAAAGTTCTTTATATCTTAATGGCCGTGAAAGCTTAAAATCTAAAATTACAAATTGATGTTAAAAATATGAAACGGGTACCTTTTCCAGACGGGTGGAAAAATGAGGAAGTTTATAAAACAAGATATGAAACTGACTTAATTTTTCCTGTATTTTTGGACCATATCCTGTTGTTTTTTCTTTGTAGCTTTGTCGCATTGTTTTTCTGGCTGCGCCCTTATCAGAAATTTATTAAATAAAAAATTAATTGAAATTAATATAATTTTTCTAGTGTCAAATTTGACATCTAATTAAAAATAATCCCTTCAAACTGGAAATTAACAGTACTTTATTATATTAGATAACACAGGCCCACAAAATAAAAAAAAGTGGTCTTTGCTGGGGTTGAGACCCACCTACTCTTATGTATTTTGGGATGCCTAACACGAATCTGTCATAAAAAAGGCACTTCATCAGCTCATTTCTTTGCTACACTGAAAAAACTGTCTAAAATGGTAAAAATCTCATATTATTTCAGTGTAACAAAAAAATGAGCCATTGAACTGCATTTTTTATGACAGATTCTTGTTCACCATCTCAAAATACATAAGAATAGGTGGGTCTAAACCCCAGGACAGACCAATCTTTTTTTTTGTGGCCCCAGACAGTTTTTCTAGTGTAGAAAAAAAATGAGCCTATGAAGTGCCTTTTTTATGACAGATTTGTGTTCAGCATCCCAAAATACATTAGAATAGGTGGGTCTCAACCCCGGCACAGACGACTGTTTTTTTTGTGGGCCCATGCTGTTTTTTCAGTGTAGAAAAAAAATGAGCCGATGAAGTGCCTTTTTTATGACAGATTCTTGTTCAGCATCCCAAAATACATAAGAATAAGTGTATCTCAACCCCGTCACAGACCACTTTTTTTTGTGGGTCCAGACAGTTTTTTCAGTGTAGCAAAGAAATGAGCTGATGAAGTGCTTTTTTTATGACAGAATCGTATTCAGCATCCCAAAATACATAAGAATAGTTAGGTCTCAACCCCAGCACAGCCCACTTTTTTTTCTTTTGTGGGCCTGTGTAATTGTTCGCAAAAGCAAACTTTTTATATTAAATCATTTTAAAGTTCTAAATAAAACGCATTAAGGTCCACCCTAAATCTAATAAACATGTGATACTATCACATATTGGATCACAATATATCTATTCCAATTTGATATAAAAGTATAAATCAGCAGATTGGGTCCAGCGCGATTTATTCTTCAATAAATCCTTCCATCGGTGGACGGTAACCGGCCAATATATCTCCCGAGTAACGTGCGAGATCTCCTATAGACAGTTGATCCCCGTGCAGACCTGAGATTGGTGGGATTATGTCCAGAAATTGACCCGATCGGACCGTCTCTCATTCACACACCGTTGCCCAAATCTCATCCTGTCAGTCTTGTCTCCATATGTCCTGCTTTTCATGCGTAATGTGGCAGGATTCTGTTGAATTTGCAGGATTCAGGGCATGATTGCACCACCTGCGAATTTTAAAATTATATTTCGGATCTAATAGTTTCATACTATTATTATTAGTTAAAAAGGGCCAGAAATGGCCTAGTTGTCCGGCTTTGGCCAACCCAAAATTTACTACTACTACATTATTATTAGTTACATGTTGCATGTTTGTTTAACCTCTTACTATTCTACTTAATTAAGCATCCCCTAAGTCCAGGACTTGTGTGGACTAGTTGTAGAAGGAACCACTGGCTTATACGGACTTTAAAACCAGTTTATAGGGAGTTTCCGTTTCACTTATCGCCTTCGCCAAATTTCAATTATTAATTAACTGAAAAATGCAAATCGGCGCCAGTGAGAATCGAACTCACGCTAGTATAGCTTGCTATGAACACGAGCTAGCCACTACGCTATACCTCCCATCCCATTGTTAGTTTACAATGTGACAAAAACATATAAAAATAGATAAACTCAATAATAACCACCGCGTGGCTTTTACTTTATTGAGTGGATAATTATTTATTTTACCCACTCAACTGTCACTTGTCAAATTATTTTCTTGTAAATTTCATTAAAATTTTTAATAAAAATATGAATTCCTAAGCTATTTATTGGATAAGACCTTGTATGGCACTCATGGGTAAACCGATATTGCCCTCTCGAAAATTAACCTGCTTGGCTGACGCCTCGCAGGTTAATTTTCTCATGGGCAATATCTTACTTTACCCACTAGTACCATAAATAACTATTATTAAAGGTAAGTAAAGAAAAATTGTGAGCCATTGTCACTAATCTATATTTTACAATAACTATTGTAGTCTTATGTCACATAATAAAGCAGATTATTGTATATCGAAAAGCATGAAATTTTCTTAAACGGCAACAGTGTAATGATCTACAAATCTTAGATTTAAAATCTATAATGATTTTTTGAATATCATCGTCTTTAAACTGTTTTAAATATTTACAGTGAAATATTAACACACTACTAAGTTCGGACAGTTATGATTAACGATTATTTTCGCACTGATCTTTATGGATGAGTGCGAAAAGGAATGCTTCCGGAATGACACAGTCCTGCAGGAAGGGAGAGACTTTTTAACAGCAGGAAAGATCGAGAATTAACTGTCATAGATACTGCAGTTTTAAACTTGGGGCGTATTACGATCGCTTTTCTTTTGTTACTTGTAACTACTTACACCGCTCTCCTACAGAGGGTTTTTTACAATTTGCTAAGGGTGAAAACTATTCCGGCTTATTTAAATTCATATTTAATACAGGGCTTATTGTTATTTCGGACACCCTTGTGCTGAACAATGAATATTTATATTCGGTTTTTTATATTTACATTATTTATTAGCTACGTTTTGATTGTTATCAATTTTGCGTACTGTATCAACACTTGGATGACTATTTTTTATTAAGCATTTTTTAAATCCTATATTTCTACAAAAAAAACTCATTTAGGATTTCTATATGCAAACGATAATTATAATTAATTAATTTATGTATGGTATGATTTAGAATTGTTTTGGTCCTTCTATTCAATAAGTAGTTTCTTATAAGAAAGGGAACGTTCAAGTATTACGTAACGCTCCTAGGGTATAGGAAAATAGCGTTACATGGGGGGGTGGGGGTCTAAATTGATCAAAATTTGCGTTTAGTAATACTTGAACGTTCCCAAAGTTTAGTCAACATTGTCAACAATGTCAATGTCAACTTGACATCTTTATTTTCGAGTTTTACATATCTTGCCTTATAGCGACTATTGTTATTATGTCAAAATTTAAAATGTGTATACACGGTGTTTGCAGTCATTTTTGCTGAAAACACTGAAAATAATGTTTCTATGATTACCAGATTAGAAAGAGATAACAACATTAAATTATTAGGTTTATTTACATAGAAAGACATACCCGCTCTTTTTAGTTTAGAGCTGTAGCTTAGAATTTCAGCTTGGAGCTTTAACTTAAAGCTTTAGCTCTGAGCTCTAGCCTAGAGCTCTAGCCTAGAGCTTTAGCTTAGAGCTCTAGCTTGGAGCTTTAGCTTGGAGCTTTAGCTTAGAGCTTTATCTTAGAGCTTTAGCTTAGAGTATTAGCTTCGAGATTTGGCTTAAAGATTGTGAACCGTACTTGCTTTAGAAAAAAATGCTTTTTGAATGTTTACTCCTCAATTTTAACTTATTTCTAGAACCTGAATCGCCTGGTATAAACCAATCAATTCCAACATGAATATTCAAGATCAATGACCATTCACTAATTATTTTAAAACGATCACTTTTATTACATTAAGATGTATTTTTTTAAATTAACATGTCATGAGTGAATAATTTAATTTTGTTTACTTTTGGTGAGTACTACAGTTATTCAATATTTGCATAAGACACGAATCTTTCTTTGTCAGTGTTAAATATATAGCAGGTCAAGAAACATGAAGATTTATGTATTATTTTTAGTGATTTTTGTAGTTTTAAATAATTTGGAAAATGTGTTTTTGTTTAGTGATGATGGGTTTACGTTTACGAATAAAATTCGGTTTCCTTATGGTCCCATTCAAGGACCTTTTATGGGGGTAAGTTTCGTCATAAAATAGCTAGGTACTTGCACACCTAAATTCCTTTTAACTCCTTTGAGATTTGATTTGTTCGAAATTTGCTTTAACCCTCTACCACAGACACGGCGTATATTTTACGCCTGGATAGTACTCAATTTGTGATTTCTCTCAACTACGACTAACTACGGCTTTCCGTATCTCAGTACCTTTCGGACATTCAGTTTAAGCCCTAAATCCGAGCGCAGAAGTTGGTATGTTGCAAAGTGATTATTTAAAATTTCGCGGAGTAAAAAATACGCCATGTCTCTAAGTACGTAATATTAAAAACAATAGGGTTTATCCATTGCAAAAAAAAATATTTTTTTTACCCCTCAGCTTCATTATGAAACAAATAAAGAAAACCTATTACATATAAAATTTTTGTCATATTTTTAAGTTTTTCGTGGCACTTTCAATGCCTGTGATGGTCCCAAATATCAGCATGTTTTTTTCGTACAATATGGAGGCAAATTACAACTTACCAGCAAATATTTCAGAGTTGACCTATCCGCCACTTCTTTCGAGGCACTTTAGTAGAAAATCTTTTTATGAAATGTTGGAGTTCAAAATGAAATCGTAAGTAGGTAACTTGATTCCATTTTAGAATTTATTTTTGAATTTTAAAAATCCTTAAAAACATAAAAAGAATAATTTTTTAAATAAAAGAATTAAAACAAATGACACAAAGGGATTAAAAACATTAAAAGTAGGTAACCTTGTGTTATAATTTATAATATAACTTATAAGTAAACCTTGGTAAAAGAATTTAGTAAATCAGTGATAATTACTTTTGTAGACATGGCTATCCTGGGAAACATTGCCTGTTACGTACTATTTGTGAGGCTGCCCTAAACAGTTTTGAGCATACAGGTATTTTGGGAGATATTTTACATATTATTTTAATGTAAGTATATTTATAAAATAAAAAAAACATAATGAAATAATTTACTCAAAATTTATAAAAAAATTGACCTTGATCCTATGTCATATTTTTGTTCTTTTAAGTATTATTAAAAATCTAAGGCCTATATTTATTTTAGGCCTTCAACATCAAAAAAAGAGGATACACTGAAAGAATATGTTGAGGCTGAAAAGCATGGGAAACAAATGAATGAATGCTCAAAATATAACAAAAAATGTTCGGTTAGTATATTAGAATTTTTTAGTATTATAGATAAGTTTCTGCATAATAAATTAACTAAATAATATATTTTTATTTAAAAAAATACAAACCTTTGTCCTGTTTGGAAAATTTTGCGAACACAAATCTTAAAATTTTGAAGGTAAAGAAACTAAAGTTTTGAAAGTCGTACGCAATAGCGTAGGAGTACGTATAAAATGTTATTTTAATATTTTTAAGGTATCTAGATATGTTTTTTCGTTAGGAACGAGGTTAGGAATGTTTGAATCCCCCATTCAAAAAGTCCCCCCGACTACGCCTCCCCATTAGCATTAAAAACACCAAACCAGCGAAAAAAAAGAAAGTAAACCATTGATTAAAAAAAGGTAGGTTATGTTTACATACGGCATAGATATACAACAATGCTAACTGTCCATTTCTAAAATATCCTATATAAAAACATAATACAAAAATATTTACATCTAAATTTTGGATTGTCCATCTGTCGAGAATATTTATGGAAACATAAAAGATTTGATTTTCAATCAAAATAATAGGAATTGAGGTCAGCATGTAAAATCAATTTCCAACCAAATCAGATAAGAACGATAAACGGCCTCCCGAACATTACATATAGACGGATTTTAGGATTGCCTTTAATTTCCCCCAAAACCTTTGCCTAACTACCCAAAAGGCCATAACAAAATGTTATTATTTTTTTAATTCGTTCGTACAAATACTTCTTTTTAAGAAAAGTTTTGGGCAAAAAGGTGACATCGCCTTTATAGGAACTTTTTTTAATAAAACCCCTTAAAATATAGTAACCCATTTCTGAATCACCCTGTATATTTGAAATATTTTTATATATTTTGTTAAAATTAAAATAATAAATGAAATGAATTAAATTATTCAAGATTTGTAATTAAAACTGTTATTATTTTGCCTAGAATTTTTACCCCATGTTCTTCGAGTTTCAGTACGAACTTGTTGAGATCCACCATATCAAATGCCTTGGTCAAGTTAAAGTAAATCCCACGTTGGGTTTTTGTCAATGCACAGAGCATATATGCCTCTTTCAGAAATGTTTTTCGTGGTATTTATTACGGCCTTAAACGTATTTAAAGCACCACTGTTTATATGAAATCGGTATAGGCCTTTGCGGGCTTATCTGACTTCTATCTGTAATGAGATCTCTGACATGTCAGGTTTGTCAGCGAACCGCAGTCAAAATGCACCACACTGTTTTGCCGTACCTATTATTATTAAATTTTCTGGTTTATAGGATAAAAACAAGCTAACTTCCCTTTTTATGAACTGAATTGTAGTTGACTACATTCCTTTTAGAATGTTGTAAGCAACATGTTCTACCTTTTAAGTTAATTTTGACAAAAATGGACATGGCTTTTTTTGATCCTAGAAATTTATTTTGCTACTGAAATCCATGGTGGGTGGTCTATGGATCATAGACCATGGTTGGCATTATATACCCATTTTCAGAGAAGCTGATTTGACTGATAGGGGTAGGTTATACTATTATAAGAATAAAAGATAATTTTTTGCTGTATATTTTTTTATCAAAAAAGTATCTTTTTATTAATAAAAACTTTTCACAAGAAAGTCTCTAAAAAGTAAAAAATAAAAAATTAGCCGGTGCCAATTTCACCACTCCCTAAATTAAATACTAAAAATTATTTTTGTTGTTAAATTGTTTGCTATGCAATTGGCACCGACTTATTTTTTATTTTTTACTTTTTAGAGACAGAAGTCGGTTCATT
Organism: Brachypterus glaber; assembly: GCA_958510825.1. Lineage (NCBI taxonomy): Eukaryota > Metazoa > Arthropoda > Insecta > Coleoptera > Kateretidae > Brachypterus > Brachypterus glaber. The sequence goes on along the minus strand of OY294050.1, from coordinate 1,122,351 downwards.
TTTTTTGCGAAAAGTTTTTATTTTTTACTTTTTAGAGACACAGAACTTGCAGATTTGTAACGTTATCTAAGCTAAATTATAGCTGTCCTTCCATCCCAGCAAGCTGCTGATGTCACAACGCGTTTATTTTAGAAGATCTTTATCATAAACATGCCTTAGAATATCCTTAACTCTGCCCTGAAAAAGTGTTACATCTATATACCCATTCACTAGGTCTTCTACGGTAAAATTTTCCTTCGTATCATCCGTTAAGTCTTGACACTGATTTTTATCATAATGTTTCGTCCTGGCATGAATCAAACTCATGCATATACCGAATGTCGAATATATTTTCCAATCCTTTTTTATTTCTCCAAATGGATATATCACAGTTGGATCGCTTCCTAGTTCTCTGGCAGATTTTGAAAATGAATCGTAGTAAATTTGAAGATATTCGTCTAATTTGTCAAATACTGTTTTTGATGCCCCGGCATAGAAACAATATGCTAAATCATGGACCGGACTTGTGTTTAATTGTATTTGGAAGTCGAGCAACTTTATGGAGTCTAATTTTGAATTCTAAAAATTAAATAAGTTGTAAAAAGCAATGAATTATAGTGTGGAGAATATGATTTCAATATAAATAAACAGTGGTAGCCATTTTTACCCATCAGGGTTCAAATTTTTCACAATAGATTGTGCAATTTGGTAACTTAATAGGGATTTTTATTTATTAGGGAATAGGGAGTGGTTTATATAATGGATATCCCCAAATATCCGTTTTGGGATTTCCGACATCCACAGTATATACGATTTCGTCTATAGATATCCGTAGGACATCCTCAGGATATACTATGTTACTAAACGGGGAGCCGAGCGATTTCCGAACCGTATATCACAAGGATATCCCGAAGGTATGTCCTGAGGATATACTCTACGTCTGTCCTAAAGATAGATAATAATTATGTACACCTGTCCCCGACAAAAGTGGCTATCAAATAGTATTGCTTTTATTTTTTTTGTGAAATATTGCTATTAGCAGCTTACACCTAGGTGCAAGTTATTTTTTAAGCTAATAGTTTCACAAAAAAACAATACCATTTGATATCCACTTTTGTCGGGGACATTTGTACATAACAAGTAACTTACTTATCTACGAAATATATTTCCTTTTTCCTTCAGGGAGGGGTAATTATTATTATTATTATTATTATTATATGACTATTACTCACGAAATTGTCCAATAGAGAAAAACAATATAAATATTTAATAATAACTCTGGAAAAAACCTACACACATAAACAGACCACCAACACCGACAATAACATAAAGTCACGGAAAATAATGAAGGAAAAGCCATCATAGGATATCCCAGGGACATCCGAAAGGACATCCACAGGATATTCCCTCGGGACGTCCCTGGTATGTACGAAGAACATACCGTATATCCTTGGGATATACAGGCGCATATCCTCAGGACATACATTTCGGGATATCCTTGGAATATACTACTAATGTCCCTGGACATGCGATATTACGAGGACATTGAGAGAATATCTGTGGGATATTGTGTGCTATATGGGTTCTTACCTTGTACTTAAACATCATGTTATTGGACCAGCAGTCACCATGAGCTAGACAATTATAATTTCCTTTATATACAAGACTATCCTTAAAAATATTGATAACATTATCCTTAAAAGATTGAGCATAATCTTTGACTTCTTTGTCACAACATTCAACAGACTCCCTCACAGTATCTTCTACCATTTTCAAGAAACCTTCATCATTAAGAAATAAGGTTATAACATTCTTAATATCAGATATTATTTGATATTCTGAAGGTTTTTGATCTTTTAGAGCAAAAGATAGTGCATGGAACCTGCCATAGTGTTCAAATATAACTTTCATATGCTCTTCATCTAATAGTTTCCTTTTATCAAACATCTCATAACCTAATTTGGTTATATTTTCTAAAACAATGCATTCCTTGAACTCTGTACTGTCGCTATAGATATATTTTGGAATAGAATCAAAAGGATTTTCTACATTTTTCCCTCTTTGAAATTTGTCTAATAGTGGAAATACGGTTTTGTAGAAATATATTTCGTTTAAGAAGGCTTCACGTGAATGTAGGGCTTCTCTTCTGTTGGGATGTTTAAATGCCTTTTTTATACCTAAATTAAATAAATACAGTTTTAAAATCTTGTTCAATCTAATATTTTTATCCAATACATACAGATAATAAGACAATTACCAGCTTTATTTTAAATAGATAAACTCAATAATAACCCCCGCGTGGCTTTTACTTTATTGAGTGGATAATTATTTATTTTACCCACTCAACTGTCACTTGTCAAATTAGTTTCTTGTAGATGTCATTAAAATTTTTAATAAAAATATTAATTCCTAAGCTATTTATTGGATAAAACCTTGTATGGCACTCATGGGTAAACCGATATTGCCCTCTCGAAAATTAACCTGCTTGGCTGACGCCTCGTAGGTTAATTTTCTCATGGGCAATATCTTACTTTACCCACTAGTACCATAAATAACTATTTCTTGTTATTTTGGTCATAAAAAATATACCTATGTGGACCTTATTTTTTTTATCTATTTAAAATTTCCGTTCTGGTGTATCTGGAAAATCCTAAAAATATGAAGGTGATCAAAGGTCTCTAACTGTCCCAATTGGACCCCTAAAATCTTGAAATTACGCAAAAATCGTGAAAAATCGTTCAATAATCAGAAAATTTTAAAGCCTTGAAATCTTAATTTGTTCCTTTTGAGTGTACAAAATTATCTGCCTAATTTCAAAATGATTAAAAGATTCTATCAGATTCCGAAAATCCGCCAAAGTTGCCCCTAAAACACTAAATTTGACAAATTTCCACCATAAATGTGAGAAACGTTAAAAAAAACCTTTTAAAAATATGTCAATCTAGACTTAACCTAATTTTATTTGATGTATATTAATAATATAAAATAATTTAACAAAAACAAAATGAGCGCCAAAAAGGCCTCTTATATGGCCCTTAGCTCGTTTTGTTTATGTCAAATTATTTTACATTATTAAAATTAAGCTAAGTCTAGATTGACATATTTTTTAAATTCTTTTTTAGCGTTTCTCATATTTATGGTGGATATTCGTCAAATTTTGTTGTTTTAGGGGCAACTTTGGCGGATTTTCGGCACCTGATAGAATCTTGTGATCATTTTGAAATTAATAATTTTGTATACTCAAAAGGAAAAAGATTTCAAGGCTTTTGAATTCTCCACTGATACAAAAAGTACAGCCCATTTTCAACGAATTTTTACGATTTTTGCTTAATTTCACGATTTTAGGGGTCCAATTGGGACCCTTAGAGAAGTTTAATCACCTTAATATTTTCAGGATATTCTAGATACACCAAAATAAAAATTTTAAAACAATAAAAAAAATAAGGTCCACCCCTCGGTCCACCCTAATGTCATATTATAAGTCTAAAGGTTAACAAAAAAGCTAAATTTATTCTTTTTTATAATTTTTATGTTTTAAATAATGGAAAAAAAAAGAAAATAATTACATACCCAAATTTAATTTTTGTTTGCTTTCAATATTTGTTATGGAAGCAAAGAAAAAATCACCCATGAAACCATTTCCACGTTGGTTGTCTACAGCAGAATCTATTTCATAGGTTTTCCACTTTAAATGTTCACAAACTTCATATAAAATATTGTTTATTTCTTTAGATAATTCATCTACTTCTGACATGATGTATGTGTATTAAAAATAAAAATGTTTATATATATAAACATTTTTAGCGTATACGCTATATTGCACAATATGAAATAAACGATTGGAATACTTACACAAGTATGTATACGATTTTAAAACTTTAATACTGGGTATTTGTTACTAGTATCATTCAGTGCAGGACTAAAAGAATATTGGTTTCCTACGACCTAGTTAGTAGTTATCGCCTATTTGCCACATGTTGCCTATGACAACGGTTGGAAAGTAATAATCAGCTGATTTTACATATCTGCTGTCAGAAAATTGATAAACGTCAAACACATAACCTCAAATTGACAAAGTTATGTTTAGGTGTTAGGTCGTAGGTAAAATAGTATACGCACCTCGACCCAAACCATTTCAGTGCATATCTAGTGCTTTTTTTACGAGGCGCAGCCAAACGAGCACTAGGTTCGCGTACTCGGTGCGTAATAGTAATTAAATCAGTACGCAGCACGTACATCGATATTATCAATCAATATCGCCGCCGGTCATTGCTGTTTCGGCACTCGCTTTGCAAAAGGGAGATTATAGATACCATCTATGATATACAGTTCCACTTCACACAACATTTTCGCGTTACTGAATATAGAGACAGGGCCTATCCATCACCACTTCTGAGCTCAGACATCACCAGAAAATCTAACATCAAGGTAAGTCCAATCTCTATGTTTCACGCATTTTCTTATCTCAAATTGTCGTTTTGAGACCCCAGGGTCCAACTAATACCTATCACAATTCTTATATTTTATAGATTTGTTTAACTACCCCTTTGCTATTACTGGGCAGATATAGAGTAGGTACTACTAGGTATATAAGAATGGTCCAAAAGTCACCCCTCCCTCTTAACTTTTGAAAAAGTTGAGTCGATTTCAAATTTAGAATACGTAAATAAGACAACACTCAAACTATCTTTTTAGATATATTTTCAACTTTTAAAATGTGGGGCCCACATTGTGGGCAGTGGGACATGGATGCATTTTTTTTAAATGGAAAGGGGGCACTCATGATACATTATCTAAAGCTTATAAAATTCTTTGTTGACCACATTATTTTAGTTGAGACAATTTTTGAGGGTTTAAAATAGAGTTGAATGGGAATTTTCATCAATTTTTTTTTACATCAAATATACTAAATGATATAAATAAAATCATATTTCTTAGCAAAAAAATTGAAAAATAAAAACCTTAAAAAAAATGTTTAAAAAAATAAAAAAATATATGGCTGAATTGAGAATTTTATTTTTTTTTAAGTTATCTATGACACGACCTCCATTTTCATTAAAACAATACTATTTTTTTAAGTTTTGACCCTAATACTGTACTGTTCTATAACACAACTATGTATTATTTAGTTTTAATTACATAATTATATTATAGTTATAATATATTAATATACCTTTTTCCGAAAATACATTTATAATATATACTGGGGGATTTAAAGTTTTTCATTTTATCACATGATTCAAGTTTTAACCCCTTGGTCTAAATAAGATACCTATTCAACTTCAATCAACCAAAAAAATTGATTTAAGTACTTAACGGATACACAAACTTTCGAGCCACTGGATTGAATATTACTTACTTGGTTTTAGTCATCATTTCTTTCTGTGTACCACCACCACATTTTTCTAAGTGTAAATTCTTCAGTAATCCCGAATCCATGAAATTAGGCCTGTTGGACACGTCTATCAAGCTATCACTGGCAAACAAAAGAAAAAAATGGATAAAAACGTTAAGCCCAAACGCAGTATGTCAAATTGATAACAAGCGTTTAACTTTTAGACCTTAAAATTTGTATTTGTTACAATAGGTAGTCACGTGGCTATTGTTTATATGTATTTATAACATATATAAGTCTTATATTGTCCCCTAAACGTTAAAGGGATGTAAGCGACATCATCATACCACGTGGAATTTTCAGTTAAAAATCAGCTAGGATAATTCTAGTTTAAAAAACGGGCATACCGGGTCGTACATACAACTGGGGTTTTACTAAATTCCATAAACAGAATTTTTTGTCATGCTTGTTAAAGAATTATTCAGGCATTTATATAAATATTTTTCTAGGAAAGCTATTTAAATAAATCTAATTATATTGCATTTATTCGTCGTGGAAAAAATAGTGTACATAGCATTTACATACTCGTGTTAACATTTCCACACTCGGTTGATGCCTCTGGAGATGTACTCACACTTGTCACGAAAACTGTACTTTCCTCGTCAGTTATTTGATAGTAGATTAAATAATGTGATTTACTTCGCATAAACGGATATTTAACACGAGTGCTCAATGGCGAGTGCGGAAAGATGACGAATGCAAGAAAGATAATTTCCGACAAGTTATGTACACTATTTTTCCTACGACCCCAACAAAAATAAAATTATTTAAAATAAATATATTTTTTAAATAAAGATAAATAAAATTATCATTATTTAAAATGATTAGATAGATTAAAATTAGGTAACTAATAAAAAAAAACCAGCGCATTATAATTTGTAAATATGTGCTAAAAATAAATAAAAATCTTTTTTAAGTACTGATTTGATAAAATTATTAAATAACATTAATTGCTTTATTTAAAAATATGTGTTTTGTTGAATTTAAAATGTCGAGTCACAAAAAACATTGTTTTAAACCTTGTCCGCAGTTTAAAGCCATATAGTGTTTCATATTTGCAGTCGAAGAAAAAGTAAAGTCTACAACACGTATGGAATAGTCATTCCATACTAGTTATAGAATATACTATTCTCACGCGTATGAAATATGACACTTTCTTACATTCCAAATCGTGTGAAATTTGTGTATTACGATACTGTTTCGTGTACTGCAATGATCTAGCGATTGAAGTGTTTAATTCATATCGAATCGTGTTAGATTGTAATTTGACGGGTTCAAAAAGAAATACTTTTTAGACGCCGAGCGCCGTGTATTCCCCCGGCGTCGATTCGCAAACGGTCACAATGTTAATATTGTGGCCACGTGGCGGCCACGCGTTCCCTTTCTCTTTGACATCTCTATTTAGGAAAGAACTGTTTGATTTATTTTACTCTTCATGGCCAACTAGAAGAGTATACAGTTAAACGAGAGTCGAGAAACTCGATTTTCGAGACAAAAAATAGGTTGATCATTTCTTCACGATTTTTGTTTCGTCTTTCGAAAGTCCCGATTTTAAACACACTCTATGTTCTACCTTAGTATCACGTGCGGAAACATCCCCATAGTAGGCGAAAGAAGTTTTTATTATTGATAATGTTTCCTTATTTCCAGTTTATGTGTAGAGAACGTACTAAAAACTTTTAAGCTTTAGGTGTATTAAAAGTACAAAAAATTAAGTGTCGAGAAGTCTCGATTCTTGATCGAAAGTCTCGATTCTCGATGACGTGAATCTAGTCTTATCTTGATTTTATAAATTGAACCTACTGTCTTGTCTATATTTTTTTGAATTTTTGAATGTGTTGTCTATTTTCCTTATTTTAATATTTATTATACTGTATAATTTATACAGAGCGGTCCAAAAGTCACCCTCCCCTCTAAGAGGGACCCTCTTAACTTTGGAACGAGTGGAGATATCAACTTAAATTTGGTTTTAAATTCAATGTCGATATCTCAACTCGTTTAAAAGTTAAGAGGGGAGAGGGTGAGTTTTGGACCTCACTGTATAGTAAACAAAACTTATTATATTGGTTTCTTTTGAAGCGTAAATCCTTTTTTACCAAAAAAAACTTAAATTTACTACTAAAGATCACCAATAAAATCTATTGATAGCGACGTTTTTTTTACACCACCATTCAAAGATTCAAAAAAATATGTTTTTGGGAAGAATATTGTTTGTGAAGAGTTACTATCCTAAGCGAAGCATCACCTATCTTCACGGCTTGTGATATATTTGTCGCTATCGGTGAGATTTTAATATCGTGTCCTTTATGAGAGTTTAATCGGCAAAGAGATTCCAAAGTGCCACTTCGGGATTAATTTTGGCACTTTTGAGTTCCAATGAGTGCTAGATTGGTGAGAGGATGTCACTTTTATCTCACTAGATCATACATTATGACTTTGATCCCTTTGAATGCACAATAAATAGGCCTATTTATTATCCTGTAGGATAATTGGTTATCTGAAGATATATTTTATTTATTTATACACGGTTATTCAAAAATAAGTTCGAGAAATTTAAGAGGTGATTCTACGTTAAAAAATATGAAAAAAAGTTTCTATAATGGTCCGGAAATGAGCCCTAAGGGAGCTGCTGCCCTTCGAAGATGGACATATTGAATGAGGAACAAAAAAGCACCAATAAAATTTTAATGCTGCAGGGCGATTCTTCATTTAAAACTAAAAAAGTATTCTTCACCAAAACACCTAAATTTAATATTAAAGGAGTAATAGCCTTTTAAAAAGTAACATTTTTAGTGGCACAAAATGTTACTTCCTCTTAATTGCATTTTTTTTTAACGGTTGATCCTACAGTGTTACACTATATGACATTTTTTATGTACTTTTACTACAGGAATCTATATTTTTTACCAAAAATCCAAAAAAAAATATACATAAGAAAGTTTGGGGCAAAAAGGTGTTAAGGCTAATATATTTTGTCCGTCTAGGCACGCCTCTGGATAAATTCAAAAAAATAAATTAACAAACTTATTGCCCTTATTAATACTAGTATACATGCAAAAGCTCGTCGCTCTAGCTTAAAGGGTACAAAAGTTATTAATTAAAAACTTTATTTTTATTGCAATTTTAAAGAGCCGTAGCTTCCTTAGGTCTCATTTTCGGACAAATCTTTATAGGAACTTTTTTTCATATTTTTTAACGTTGAATCACCTCTTAAATTTCTCGAACTTATTTCTGAATAACCCTGTATACAGTACAAAGAAAAATAGGATTCATTGAACCAAGGACACGTGCCTTTCGATATGTTTAAAGCCATATTCTCTTATTTCAAGGCTACAATTTCTTTGATCCAAAGTCAATGTCCTTGAATGAAGATCCGCGCTCTTCATTTAAGGACTTTGACTTTGGTTCAAAGAAATGCTAGCCTTAAAATAAGAAAATATGGCTTTGAAGATATCGAAAGACATGTGTCCTTGGTTCAAGGAATCTTTTTTTTTACTATGTACGGTCCAAAAGTCACCCCTCTTAACTTTTGAACGAGTTGAGATATCAAAATTTAAAAAAATTAAATAAGACAAATCAATTTATCTTTTTGTATACATTTAATATTTTTAGATTTTAAAATGTGGGTAGGGGGCAGACGGGACATTAAATTATTAATTATTTTAAAGCTTATAATGTTAAAAGAATTATAAAACATATAATGGAATAATAGTATATTATTCAATGAGCGTATAATAATTGCTATATATCAATGAGGGTGAATTTTGGGAGACGAGCCGAAAGGCGAGTGACCTAATCACCCGAATGATTAATAGCTATTATACGCGAGTATAATTCTATACTTTATCCACTCCGTTTTAAAATTTAAACGGTTTATTTTAACAGACCCGTGATTAATAGGCCTATTAATCGTTTTGGAGTGTTACGCCCATGTTAATGGTATAGGAAAATAGTGTTGCAAGGGGGGGGGGTCCAAAATGATCAAAATTTGCTTTACGTAATACTTGAAAGTTCCCTAACTTTGCCTTTACTTTATTTTAAAGTTAATTTAAATTCATATGCAATTTTGTTTATAAAATACGCGTAGCTAGGTTTAAAAAAATTATGTATCCAAGGGTATATTTTAATTTTATACGAGACTCCTAATGTTGAAATTTTATGAAGTTTCATTTGGGAGGGTTATATTTAATTAAATTATATTGTTGCTGGTGAGATGTAATACAAACACAAAAGTAAGTAAATCGCAGAACCGAGAAAATCATAAAAACAATTATATTTATTCGTGGAAATAAGCTTGACCCGAACATGTTAAGAGCTAAATATTAAATAAGCCACCACAAAAAACTAAGGCGGACTGAAAATAAACAATACTAGAAAACTCTAGAATACTAGAAAAAGTTACTAGCTTCTGTTTGGACTTTCAGTGTCTTACAGTTTTTAAGTCTCTACACAGATAAAAATCACACAATCATGATTGTGTGCACACAATAATCATTATTGTGTGCACACAATAAGTTATGTAAAATTTCACATAACTTATTATGTAATTTTTAAGTTTCACATAATATATAATGTATTTTTACATAATATATTATGTAATTTTTGGCGCGCTTTATTAACATAACACAACGTAGGCAAGAATATTGCCAACGTTAATTTATGTGATTTTTACAGAATATGTTCTGTAAAATTTAATTTTACAGAAATTTTTACAGAATATGTTCCGTAAAATTTTATTTCACATAAATATTTACAGAATATGTTCTGTAAAATATTAAATCACATAAATTTTTACAGAATATGTTCCGTAAATTTTATTTTACATAACTTATTATGAAATTATACAGAATATGTTCTGGAAAACTCACATAACGTTGACAATATTCTTACAAATATTTTTATCAGTGTACGATAATGCATTCAAAAGTTATCACCGAGTTATCATCGGTTATCACAAGAAGCGTTATTTCGAAAAAATGACAGCTGTATGTCAATCTGAACAAAGGTTATTAAAAAAACAACAAAAAGTTAAAATCTGTAAGACAGTGTAAGGCCAAACAAGATCTAAGTATTGATATAATAATAGTTCTAAATTGTTGGAAACCTTTAGGAAAAAACTAAAAAAAGAATGGTCCAAATTATAAGAATTTTTTTGTTTGCTATCTGGTTATTTTTTTTGTAGCAATCTAAGAAAAATAGAACAAAAAAAATCCTGTTTTCAAACTGTTTTAAAACACTGGTAAAAAATTAAACAATGTCGCTCCCAAGGGTCGTAAGTTATCGTGTCTACAGACAGAGCGACATGCGAGATACCTATATTTTTTGACATTTCACCACAATTTATGAAAAATAAGACTTTTAACTAAAAAATTAAAATTTGCAGATAAGGTGTGAATTTATTTTTTTTTCTTGCCCACCTTAGTAAAAACCCACAACTTTTGTACAATTTAATTAAAATGTAATTTATTGTTTTAATTAAGGAGTACGCTTCTCTCGTATTTACCAAAAACCTCGACTTCAAACAATTACTTTTAAAATTTGCATTACATTAAAAATGGGACTATGAGATTAATAAAAGGTACCCTTTACCTCTAGGTACTCGTAACCTAGAGACCCTTTATTTTTTTGACACACCAAAATTATCATCAAGTTATCAGTTTAACACGTTAAGCGCCACCATGCGAATCATTTTCTCTCCTTTTGGGCCACCAAGTCACGTGTTATATAAAGTTTAGACAAGTAACTGTATCTTATAGGATACATGCGGCCCGATTGGAAAAAGCCGTCTGTATCTGTTTGAATACAAATGGCGCTTAATAAATGTTAAGGCTTTTTTTAAACGGCTGCCAAAATTTTATTTTTAATTATTTATACGTGTTTTTTATTTGGAAAAAAAAGAACACAGTTCAAGTGTTAAACCTGAATAATATTTATTTTTACCAAAACTACAACCATTTCAAAAAAAAAAAACGTATGTCAAAATATAAAGTTCTTTGCTTTTTACAATTTAAAAAATATTGTACTTATACATATACGCCATTAAACTTTATGCCTTGATGGCTGAAAATATCGTATAATTATGCCTTGATAGCAGAAAATATCGTATAGTTATGCCTTGATAGGTGAAAATATCGTATAATTATGCCTTGACAGCAGAAAATATCGTATAATTATGCCTTGATAGCTGAAAATATCGTATAATTATGCATTGACAGCAGAAAATATAGTATAATTATGCCTTGATAGCTGAAAATATCGTATAGTTATGCCTTGATAGTTGAAAATATCGTAGAATTATGCCTTGATAGCTGAAATTATCCTCTACTGTTTAATAATTATATATGATTATAATCATTGTCTAGTGTTTAGTAGCACTGTACTATAAATTTTAGAAGATATAGAAATAAAGGATACAACAAGATCTTATATAAATTTGTCATATTTTTTGAAGAAAGTCTGGTTTTTCAGAAATAATAATACTTTGATATTGGTTATTCTTACAAAATTGCTTACGGAATTTTAGGTTTCTAATGCAGTGTACGCCGTATATTTCAAAACAAAAAGAGTGAAATATTAATAATGTATAATGGAAACTCAAAACAAAAGATTTGTCATAAAAAAAAGAAAAAAAAAAGAAAAAAAAAAGAAAGAAACTTGGTCTGAAAAGCATTTGGGAATCGGAGAAATATTTTAAAAAGTTTCTACTTTTAAAAGCTATTGTAAACTTTTGTTATCTGCTTATTGCTTAGATCTATACACCAAAATCCCAACCCACATAAAATATAAAACACGTAAACATTTTTGGATCATATTTCTTTTAAAAACTTTCCTTATATTAATTTAACTGTCCGTTGATTATTAATTTTACATTTTAATAACCAATAAAGAATATTTTTCGCAGAGTATTTAAATCTGTAGGGGGCTAATCACATTTTGACCGCCTGAGGTTAACTCCTTTGTAGGCAGGACAATGTTTTTTTTTGAACGCTTGGATATATTTGCTTTTAAATAAGGGTGATCAAAAACAATTAATGACAAACACTCTTCTTTTGATGTTAAATTCTCCTAATTATTAAGTATTTAGAGTTAAAAAATTATTAACAAATCTTTCAAAAAATAGAAATTTATTTTTCACTAAAATCTTTTTCATGGCAGAGACTAAATATGCAGCGATACAGAAAGATCCATTGAACTTTTATATTATTCTTTCAATAGAAAACGTGTTTTGTGTTATTTATCGGTGTGAAAGCCTTAGAAGTGATATAAGTTACACATTGCTAAATTTCGATAAAGAGGTTATTACAAGGTAAAAAATCCTCATTTTCAATAGATACTTTTTCGTGTTATTGTCAGTGTATTAGTGAACTATATCGGTGTTTAAAATCCCAGCTTAAAAGCACCTATAGATGACAAAAGTAGAAATCAACACACGCCAGTGAATCAGACCAATTGTGTTTTTGGTGTGTTTAGAATGTCCTATTTTGTCACAACAAATAGACATTATGTAGTTAATTTAAACAAAAAAACCTTGCCGAAAAAAGATTGCCGAAAGATCTATTCTATATTGTATAGAAGTATACCTTAACTAAAGTATAGTTATTTAAAATAGGAACTAAAACTAAATGCTTCATTTTCCATAGTTTACTCTTCGTTAGTAGAAAATTGATAAACTTCCCGTATCTCCCAGGTCACATCTACAACTACCAAGCTGCTCCTTACGACTGCCAAGTTTCTTACTTAGAGTTAATCTTACTTACATAACCTTAAATAATTGTAGGAGAATGCTGCTATAGTTGCTCAGCGTGTTTCTGTAAAACATCCAACCAATTGGAAAAAATCATTTAACAATTACCCTTACTTCTTGTGAATTGGCAACAGCGTAAAAAAGCGCCTTGTTTTTTAAATTAGACAGCTTTATTTGTTAGTGTCAGTACTTGTTGTTAAATTAGCATGCTTTAAAAAATTATACTATTCTAGGTGTAGATGCAAAGAGTAAAGAAATCATCAAAAGTCTCATCTTTGTTGCAGTGAATAATAAGAACCCAAAAAACAACTGAACCGAAATTAACTAGCAACTGTTTTTTAAGGTTTTTGTATACGTCCTTACCCCCTAAGATATGTTTTTTATTTATTTTATTCGGTATTCTTTTTTCATCATAATAAAAGCCCCTGTTACAATGTGTTTCAATGAAGTTCAATGAAGCGTTATCTCCCGAGGATAATGGAAACTGCGGTTTTTTTTTTCGTAAAATAATATTTATTTGTTCTTGGATACGATATTTGAAAATTAAAAACTGCTGAATTATGGCTTTGTGGGATACAGTCAAAAGAAAATAATTACTACTCGAACTACAGAGATTATCTTTATGAAGACTTAGCTTTGTCAACAAAAAATATAAGCACACACACGGAGAAAATAATTTTTATATAAAAAGTTTGTGATTTAAATTACACGTATTAAATTTATTTTATTTATTTATTTTTTATACTCGTATAAGACCTTAATTGTAAGGTATTTTAACCACAGGAAAGTGATAGTGATGGTGATAGTCTAACTAAAAAATTAAATCTCGAACTTTTAACTTAACTTGCAACAGGACTCAATATTTTGCTTTGGGAACGTTCAAGTATTACGTCAAGCAAATCATTTTGGACCCCCCCCCTGTAACGCTATTTTCCTATACCATTAACATGGGCGTAACACTCCAAAACGACCCCCACCCCCCCTAGGGGCGTTACGTAATACTTGAACGTTCTTTTTGATGTACTTTGCTTCTCATTCATTTTTAATAACATCTTCTTCAGTTAATTTAAATTTGATTGTAGAATTTGTTTTGTATAAAATATAACATTTAAGAAAATCTTTTCAAAACAGATTCGAATATTGGATGTGCGAATATACTGCTTAGTTTATTTTATAAAACATAATTATATTCTATACACAAACATATACTATTCAAATCTGTTGTAAAAATATTTACTGTGCGATTTTCAATTTACTATTTTGCTTGATGAAACAGACCATCATTCTAAAAAATTCAATAATTTGTTTCAAGTTTAATTAGTACCTACTTGTTTCCAGAATTTAGTTTTAGTACTATTTTTTATTATTTTTACTATTTTCAGTTTTTTTAAAACTTAATACAAAAGACTATTATTTAAACCAAGCAATTTTACGCGTACTTGGTTTAAGTTTTAACCTATTGGTCTAATATATTCAGAATATCATATTCTTGTATGTTTCTTGATATGTTTTTGTTTCTATATCTTTTACAATCTATTTACAATCAAACAAATAGATAATAATTTTAAGCGAAATAGTTAGTGGTGTACCACTAGGTTCAGTATTAGGTCCACTGCTTTTCAATATATATTTAAATGATTTATTAATAACTAGAGTTTGCTTGAACTGTTTTCTTAGTGTAGGTCTGTTTTTATGAGTGCGAAAAAATCTGTTTCATCCCTGAAGAGCTTTTAAACGTGATTAGCGGCGAAACATTATGGAATAGCCAGATAACAGTCATAAATACATAATCAGGTTACGAAACAATTTGTCCGACCAGTGATGCGTGCGTTATTTCGCAGAAACTCGATTAATAATAATGGCTGCGGCCTTCTTCCCAGTATGTTGTCCTGATTTGATTATAATTCAATGTAGGGATAAGATTTAGGGACTTTGAAATATCTACCAAATCTAATTTGACTGTTTTGACGAAGTTATTACAATGTATGCGTCAATGTTAAAAAATATTTGAAAATTACAGGAAGAAGAATAATTTAGATACCAGTGTTGCAATATGGTATACTAAAAGATGAGAATTTTGCTTACTCTCCCTCTTTTCAAAAAACATCAAGGCTCCTTTCCTTTTTTCTATTCACTTATTAACTTTTACTAAGCATTATTTGTCAAATTATACATTTTACTTTCCAGAACAAGAACAGCACTAAACATGAGATGGTCACTCTTACCCCCAGAGGACAACATTATGGGCGGCATTCACCTCCTTTCCTCTAGATAGGATAAATAAAGCATAAACTGACAATAAACAATAAAAAAAAAACGAAAAAAAAAACTTGAAAACATTTAAAAATTAAAATATAAAATGTTCTAATATCAAAATCAATATTATCAATTTTATTAATTTTTATGAGAATATGGTCGGTACTTTTATATCTGGGATAAAACTATTCATTTTATCTTATGTATCTAAAGGTATACCTAAAGTGCTTAGGGTTACCGACAAAAAGTAACCTATAAGGATTAAATATTGCGGTCTCTATAATAAACGCAAAAATCTTTGGACTATTCTTTGGGTATTTTTTAAATCATATTGTCGGTACCTATGACAATAAAACACACAAAAGGTGTGTTTTTCAAAAATATGTAATACACCTTTTATCTATGTACTTACATGTGTAAAGGTGGTATTTACACATAGATTGTTCAAGAAAACCGACAAAAGAATAGTTTAATTTTCAAAAATCCTAGGGGTCTTTTTTTGAAAAACTGTTTTTCTATTATTTTGGTAAGAGGCAATATGGATACTTTTAGCACTTAATATGGACACTTCGCAGTTGCATAATAAGGTACATTAAGCCTACTTATATGCATGAAGAAACTTTAAAATAAGGATATGGACAAGGTTTCTTTGAGTGTGATCATTTCATTACATCGGCACTTAGTGCTACTAAGAGTGCCGATGTATTGAAATCTTTGCCGAAAAGTCAAAATCTTTGACCACGTTTTTTTCACATTTCTCGACGTTTTAAGACCATTCTGAGTCGAAATCAGTAAAAAAAATTTTGCGTCCGTCTGTCTGTCTGGGTGTATACTCTCTAACTCCATTTCTACATGAGATATCGACTTGCGGTTTTTTGCATATTGTTTCTTATCGTTTTTCGAAGAGCTGATTAGATTTTGGGGCTAAACGATTGGGGGTAAGGGGGTAAAAATAGGGTAAAACTCCTATTTTCAGCGTTTTTTGTTTATAATTAAGGTAATTATTATTGTATTTGGTTAATTTAGCACTTATATAAAAGATAATTTTAAATTGGTCAAAAAATGTTATAAACAACGTTTTCCTAAAACGCATTGTCTTCGAGATATTGGCGCTTAAAGCATAAAAGGTTTTTTTAGCATATCTCACATATTTATAACCCGATTTCAAAAAATTATATTTTAAATAAAAGCTCTTTTTAATATAATATAATAATAAACTATGGCTATTGGTGGTAATTTATGAACAATTGGATACACTGAAAAAACAGAGTCTTTGACCCAAATAAATGGATTTCGCACGTAAACGAATGAATGTTTTGGAATAATGACTTACCATGACAAATGAATCAAAAACCCCACATGTACAAAAACAGTGGACTTGTGTGGTTTCTCTTGAAAAGAAAGATCTATATTAAAGAAGTGGATGTTTGGTAAAAACTCCACTACCCAAAAATGTGAACATTTGGGGTTTCTGAAATATGTGATTCAAATATACTCTTGATATATGTCGTGGCTTATCAAGTACATAGCGGAGTAGGGCTATTGGGAAGTACAGATGTTAGGGAGTAGGGAAATTGAGAGTAGGGATGTTAGTCACTCATCAGAACCACGTTTCTTTGGACGAAGTGAGAGGATTTTTATTAAAGTAAATTTCACTTGCTCTAAGAGCAAAACTGACAAAGAAATAAATTCGTTTGCCTTAAATAGAACTCTTTTTCATGTTCATGTTTAATGTCTGATTGTCTGATTGATATTGTTTGGTCAGGATTGTTTGGCTGTCAAGTGTCTGATACTAAAACAAATGAAGGTTTCTCGGCAACACGCCATTTCGAATTTTCCGAATATACAGGGTGATCAATAACTGGCATGCCAAAATTTAAGAGGTGATTCTCCATCCAAAAATATAAAAAAAGTCCTATAAAGCTTGATCCGCAAATGAGCCCTAGGGAGCTACAGCCCTTTAAAATTGTAATAAAAATAAGGTTTTTAATTAATAACTCTGGTACCTTTTAAGCTAGAGTGACGTGCTTTTGCATGTATATTAGTATTAATAAGGGCAATAAGTTTATGTTAATTTTAATTTATCCAGAGGCGTCCCTAGATGGAAAAATGTATTAGCCTTAACACATTTTTGCCCCAAACTTTTTTATGTGTACTCTTTTTGGATTTTTTGTAAAAAATATGGATTCCTTGAGTAAAAATACATAAAAAATGTCATATAGTGTAACACTGTAGGAGCAACCGTTTAAAAAAAATGCAATTAAGAGAAAGTAACATTTTGTGCCTCGAAAAACGTTACTTTTTAAAAGGCTATTATTCCTTTAATATTAAATTTAGGTGTTTTCGTGAAGAATACTTTATGCTTTAATATTAAATGTAGGTGTTTTGGTGAGAGAGAATCACCCTGCAGCATTAAAATTATATTGATGTTTTTTTTGTTCCCCATTCAATATGTCATCTTCGAAGGGCCGTAGCTCCCTTAGGGCTCATTTCAGGACCAACCTTTATAGAAACTTTTTTTCATGTTTTTGAATAAAGAATTACCTCTTAAATATTGGCATGTTAGTTACTGATCACCGTATATAAGAATATAAAACATAAATCAAATGAAATTGATGACGGTAGAACAACGTTTGGATTTTATTTCAAATTTGTTTACTTCACTGATTTGCCAATTTTAGACTAGTTCAACTACTTTGTCGCAAATTTATTATTAGTTTACGTCCTGGACATATGTTTTCTTTCATTTTCTTAAAGACTTTTAAAATAGGCTTTATTTTTAAACAGCCAAAGTCTGAAATAGTTTTTATTCAGAAGCATACAGAAAAACGTTCTTTATGTGTATTATAAAAAGTTCCAAAATCTATTATTTTTGTCTGTTTCTTTAAACCTTAATAAAGCTTTTCTTATTTAACCTAGGTTAAATATGAATTCATATCTAACCTGTTTTTTGGCTTTTGGTTATATCTCATAGATGGCGAAACTATCGCCTATCGCCAAACAGTTGAAGTTTGTGAATAAAATAACCTAACATTTTTATTTATTTCTACGAAAAACGATAAAAATTAATATTTATTTATATATTATATGGTTCATACAGAGACTATTAATAAGGAATAACACCGAGCCACTTATTTAAATTATTTTTTAGTTGAAATTTATAGTGACGTTAGAAATCTGAAAAATCTCTGTAGAAGATCATTTAAAATAGTGATTTTTTTAGGTAATGTGTTATTTATTTATGCTTGTGAATAAAATTCTGTTCTAACCACATAAGAAAATGACATTTCCAATTCTCGAGATGCTAATTTGGTTATTTTTGAATAATTATAACTCGATTGTAATTAATATTTAAAAAAATGATTTAAACAAAAATTGTTGGAAATTTTCTCCTTAACAAAATTGGTTATATGCATTTTTATCGTAAGATGCATATTTAGAGAGTAAACCGCACTCACCCCTAAAATTCAAGATAGCGGATACCACTTACGCAAATCACCCGGTGAAAAACTAACAGAAGTGTTCTGTTACCATCCACTACTACCCTTTAAAATATCAGAAAGTGTAAATTTATTACAATTTAACATAGGAATTTTTCGTTGTTTGACTGGACTAGTAAGAAAAACTTTATATTTAAAAAGTATATTATTCACCGAAGTATAAAACGAGGAAAATTTAACACAGAGATGATTTTTGTCGGACTTCCGTTGCCCTGTTTACCCGCTGCAAAGAAGCTCATTTTTGCATATCGGAAAGCATGGCAGCAAAAATTTACAATTCAAAACTGCCGTACAAATTTATGGGGCGTATTTAAATTTAAAAACTTTTCTACAATATATAGATGCAAAGCGTGGATGTATACACACACTAAAATATCTTCAACCAACAAACATTTTTTATTTGGACATAAAACTATATTCAACGTATTGAAAAATAAAAAAAAATATATAAAATTGTTTTTTTAACAAGTTATATAGATTTATTTTCCATTAAATTTGTTTATTTTCCATTAAAATACCAAATAAAATACCAAACGATAAAAATAAAGGATCTTATACTGGAAATTCAATAAAACCTGCAGTGACTCCAGTTCCGATGCCACAGGCTCGCATAACAAGCATAGTACATAAGAATGCGATGCCGTAATTGGCTTGATGTGCCGCCATGTATTTTGTAAGCCAATCACGGTATCGCATTCTTATGTACTATGTTGTTGTGCGAGCTTGTGGATATGCCTTTAAAAATTGTAAATGTATGTATTTTCGTTGTGTATAAATCACTTTCTTAAAAAAAACATGTTTTTACTTAAGTTGATGTTCAGTTATAATTAAAAGTCCAAACGAAAACAGTTAATTAACAGTTAAAAAATTGTTGATCAAGTTGCCTGGTTTTTTAGGTTTTTTAGGCGTTGAAATTTAACTTCACAGTCTAGTAGAAATCCCGATAAAGGTGCTTATTAATGTTAGTAGTGAAAAATATTATTATTGATACGCCTTTATTAAATTAAAAGACGAGATTGTTATTTATACGAATTTATTTCGTTAAATTATAGTTTTATGTAGTAGTATGTGACAATTAGGGGATTCAAGTCCCCGGATCAGCGAACTTGACATGGTCCTGGGACCGTCAATAAAATTATAAAAAATATTCTTGTATAGGATTAAAAAAGATAAAAAATATAGTAGTAAAATTTATGATTTCGGGAACACTTTTGGTCCCGGAGTTATGGCGTTAGATCCGTCCCGAGGCCAAAAAAAAATTGCTCCAGTCCTGGGAAAACCTGTTCCCGGGATCGCGGGGTATTATGTTTATCTGTGTATAATACTGGAATATTGTATTATGCAAACATATGGATTTTAAAAATGGGAAATGGGATAATAAAATTTGCATTTGCTACCTATGAAACGGGAATACAGACAAGAAATGCTAATAAATAAAATTTAAAATAGCTATTTATTTTAGGAAGAAAAGTAATACATTTTATAACGAATATTTATATATTTTTACTCTGACATATTATATACTCTTTATGTATTACCAATTATTCACCAATGCACTGCAGTGCACTGGTTCAAATAAATAATTATATCTAGGCGTAAGTATAGAGACGCAACTCAAATGGGACTTTTTCAGTTCAGTATAGCGTTTAATTAAAGTATCCTATTACTTTTTGCTTCATAAAATATTTCTCGCAATTTTCTTGCAAAATACAAGTTTTATGTTTCCTAGGCAATTAACAAATTTTAATTTTAACTTGTTTTTTTTTATCAATCACAAGAAGAAGAAGCACTCGAATGCTATGACTTATTAAGTAAGTAGCAGTGACAGTCCAAACTATAAATTTATAATTTTACCACGAGTGATGTATAAAAAGAGAATTTAATGAACAAGAAATATACAAATCTGTTAAAAAATTGCTGTAAAAAATATCTGAGCATCGAGTGTCGATAATGGCTGTATGTAACTAAATTTGTAGAGCTCTTTGGGTAAATACACCACGTCAATCCAAAGCTATAAACAATCCTGCCTTTCTATTTGATGCCAATTAGGAAGCAGAGGCGGATGAGAACACGTAAATGGGCTTATGGGTCGCTTACGCTGAATTGCGGTATAGCATTCACCTATCCTGTTCTAGATTAGTGCCCTGTTAAGCGATAAAATCGTAAGTTCCGGCTGAAGATACCGGCAACCGGGAAATGGTAACCCAGAAGCTATGCTCTCCAATGCAAATCTAGTAAACAGCCTAGTAAGCCTGATAAAGGAAACGAAGCTGTTTGACAACCAAGAGACTCAAGAACAACACAATAGGCCCGCAGGTGGCTGCAGTGTTTGAGGTACGAATCCTCATCTTGTTTCTCTTTATCAATCAATCATTTAATCAAGTTCCGTTTTCAATTAACTGAATTTAAAACTTTTTTGTGCATGGCACTAGGAACACGAATTTAGTTTTAAAGGTGCAATAACGTTGCGAAACAACAATGGTTCTCAAAATATTGTAGTGTAAAGTTTATTCCCAAAAGACTTGGACCTTTGAACAGACTAGGTTATTTTACAGTTATTTTTTTAATGTTTTTTCCATGTTTTATAATTTTTGATTTTTTTCTTCTAATTTAATATAAAGTAACATCTCGAGTAAAATATATAAATACAACGCCAAATTTTGACAGTAAAATATAAATATCTTATGTTTTCTAGGTTAGGGTATAACTGCTGTCAAAATCTGATGTTTCACTGTCTAGCATGACGGGCATGCGAAACCATTGACGTCACGTTTTTGGCGGGAAAATTCTAATTAATTTAATTAGGAACTTGATTTTTAAATATCAAAACATTCTTTTTTACAATTTAATTATATATACTTGTTTAATATGTAACTTAGAATGCAAATTCAGGATTTAACTTTAACTTTTACTTTATTATACTTTAGAAAAAAGTTGAAATAACCCTTAGAGTGAAATTTACAGCTATTCGAAATGACGTTATCACAAAATAATACATAAATGTCGTCGTATTTAGCATTTCACCCATTTGACCAGGGTAATTTGTTATTGTAGACAATCCGTTTTAGTAAATTGCCACTGTCAAATTAATTATAATAACATATTTTGCAAAATATGACAGTATTTATACTATAGAGTTTGTGATAATGTCAGTCAGAATAGCTGTGAATTTGCCTCTACATCAATTTCAGCTTACCAGGGCAGTATATTACTCACCTATCTCCAGCATTGCTCTCTTTACCAACCTGCCTGCTAATTCGACTGATTGCTGATTTAGTTTTGTCTTTGTGCACCACCAGGACGACGTATAAACATGCATCACTCCATTTTCGCAGTGGTGGTTCAGTCGATGGGTAGGTACTTGAAAAATACTTGATTTCAATGGATATCCAAATCTGCTTACCATTTAACTAAGAATTAAGTTTATAGTAAGCATTGATTAATCTGCCCCCTATCGACAGCGTGCATTAGGTTCTTGAAACCAATAACTGCTTCCTTTTTTGGACTGTCGATAGGTTTATCCAGTCTCTGCTTTTAGCAGTAGATGTCGCTAGCTGTTTTTGCTTTTCCTTACTACGACTTTTAAACTCCATATAGAGATATATGGAAAGGATTTGATTTTCGTAGTCCCTACTACCGATATGTGGCTCTGAAGAGTGCTAAAAAGCACGAAATCGATCAGTCACTTCGGAGGGACGACTGCGTTAATCAAACAAAAGTCGTTTTAAGGAATAGTAAAATGTTTTATATAGATTTTTTAAATTTGTAAATATCAAACAATTTAATTTAGTTTATTTTCTTTTTAAGTTCTAACTTAACCTAACTTCCAAACAACTGAGCCGCTTATCAATCCCCTTGCCCGTGGAGCAAATAGTCGCGATCATTGGCAGTTCGTACTTACCTAATTTATTTAAACTCCAGTCAAATGTCAGGTACTACTCGAACTTCTACACTCAGGGGTTACTAGTTTTGCAGATTTTTGGATGGCATGCGCTTATGCTTATACGACATCACTGGAAATCATAGTATTGTATAATACTTAATATGTAGGGGGAGACACCCATGAATGGGACACTTTTTTTTAACAATTCAAACAATCCCCAACAAGAACTTTTGGTAACTAAGAGTATCTATTCTAAATTATTGTATTATTGTCAGTCGAATATCGTATAAAATACCACCTATCAGGTGGTCCGAGAAAGACTTTAAAAATAAACTAAACTAAACTAAACTAACTTTTGGTAACATACCTGTATGCCATTTCAAGTCTCTAGCTTCAAGCGTTATCGTAAAAAATGCAACATTTATTCCTTTTCAGTTCTAAACTGTTGCAATGCAGTGTTGCATCTCTCATCTGTCCCTATTTATCTATTTTATAAATATATCAAAACATATAGTGATTTGTTTTCATGATAAACTTAAAGCCGGATAAATATTTAAACAATATTTGTAAAAAAAACAAAAGTTTAAAATCGCTTTTTCTCAAAACTTACTTTTTAGAGATGTAACAGTTCAGAACTAAGGTACCGATATGAAACTTTAAGTATTTTAAAATCCATATCGCTTCCAAAAACTTCCCTTTGTGCATAAAATCATATTTCTACTGTATTATTTCTAAAAATAAAAATATCTAATCAAATCATAAAAATATACCTACAAAAAACTGAAATAAACCAAAAAAATGTTTACCATTGTCTGACTTTATGTCGAGACAATATATTGAAACTATGAAAAATGTCATTAAAATTTTTATGAAAAGCAATATCAAGGCGATATTAAAATTCTGTATTTTGTTTTCTTTGTTCGAGAACAATTGTATAGGCAGAAAAATCACAATCATACCAAAGAAGAAGGTACACTGTAAAATTTGTTCAAACATTTCAAAGAGAAATTGAATTCGTACTCAAAATTTATTGTACATTTTTAAGCCATTTAAGTCAAATAAAAATGAGGGATACTTTCTTCTTTAGATATCTTTTGAAACCTATTAAGGTTTACTTTAGTTGTCAAATGCACCCCGAAACGCCCCGAAATAAATAGCTCAGCCTCATCTGGTGCCCAACATAGGGCCAGTTTTTAGATCCGGCTGTCATGGTTTGTCTAAGAGTGCCGATGTATTGAAATCTTCGCCGAAAAGTCAAAATCTTTGACCACGTTTTTTTCACATTTCTCGACGTTTTAGACCATTCTGAGTCGAAATCATTATAAAAAATTTTTGCGTCCGTCTGTTTGTCTGCCTGTCTGGGTGTAAACTCTGTAACTCCATTTCTACATGAAATATCGACTTGCGGTTTTTTGCATATTGTTTTTCATCGTATTCTGAAGAGCTGATTAGATTTTGGGGGTAAACGATTGGGGGTAAGGGGATAAAAATAGGGGAAAACTCCTATTTTTAGCGTTTTTTGTTTATAATTAATGCAATTATTATTGTATTTGGTTAATTTAGCACTTATATAAAAGATAATTTTAAATTGGTCAAAAATGTAATAAACAACGTTTTCCTAAAATGCATCGTTTTCGAGATATTGGCGTTTAAAGCAGTAAAAGGTTTTTTTAGCATATCTCACATATTTATAACCCGATTTCAAAAAATTATATTTTAAATAAAAGCTCTTTTTAAGTCCTATAAAAAATGTTATATACAGTTTTTTGCTAGAATATAATATTTTAAAGATACAGAATTTAAAATCAAACAAAGATGGCTCTAGTGTACAAAAGTGCCGATGTTTTGACAGGGTGCTTGCAACGTTTCATCCAGTTTTTTGATAAATCCAGGTTCCAGACTTGACATGCTTAGGTAACTTTATATACAAGCAGTGTTTTTAGGTTTTGGTTTCATATGCTGCAACTACATGGAATAAGTTTATGAAAATTTTATGCTTTCTGATAAACTGAAGACCCAAACTTGACATGAGTACCTATACAAACATTTTCTATTTTTTCAGGTTTATCAAAAACTTATGGTCTACCACTATTAATCTAACGATTTTTTAAATGACAAATAATAGGAGGCGATAGATTTCATTGCCTTCTCGAAAAGAATACAAATTGTATCATACAAAAAAACCACATCTGTCAGTGATATCTTCAATTGTTCACCGAATTAAGTAAACTACATATACATACATTCTGCCTTAAACCAGTTAGCATATATAGAAACTCTCCGTAGCGTAAACTCCACATAGAAGGGAGGCAAAAATTGACTGGAGGGTGGTAACGCAATTCTAGTTCGACATGTGAGCGGGATTTTACGGTGAATTGCGTTTGAATATACCGGGTGTTTAATTTAAGAAGAAAAAATGTGATACCTACATTAAAACTTCTATGAAAAATCATTACCATTTATGCAATGAAGAAATAGATATTTTGAGCCAAAAACCAAAAAAAAAAACTTTATGGCAGAC
Source organism: Brachypterus glaber (assembly GCA_958510825.1). Classification (NCBI taxonomy): domain Eukaryota; kingdom Metazoa; phylum Arthropoda; class Insecta; order Coleoptera; family Kateretidae; genus Brachypterus; species Brachypterus glaber. The sequence continues at coordinate 1,097,073 of OY294050.1, read as the reverse complement.
TTGGTCATGTGATATCGAAAGGAAGGTCGTAGAAAAGCGAAATTTGGTATGTAGGGGTACCATAAATATATAAAACCAAAAAACAAGATGGCCGATCTATTTACTAATTTATTTACCATAAGAACAAACATGCTAAAGAAATAAACCATTTTGCCTCAAATATACCACTTTTCGCCTAATAGTTATTTATGGTACTAGTGGGTAAAGTAAGATATTGCCCATGAGAAAATTAACCTGCTAGGCGTCAGCCAAGCAGGTTAATTTTCGAGAGGGCAATATCGGTTTACCCATGAGTGCCATACAATGTTTTATCCAATAAATAGCTTAGAAATTCATATTTTTATTAAAAATTTTAATGACATTTACAAGAAAATAATTTGACAGTTGAGTGGGTAAAATAAATAATTATCTACTCAATAAAGTAAAAGCCACGTGGGGGTTATTATTGAGTTTATATATTTAAAGCTGGTAATTGTCTCATTATCTGTATGTATTGGATAAAAACCTTTTTTATACTTACCAAAATAGTATATTAAAGTACTAATTTCATAACATACGTTTTTAGAACACGAGTACAAGTTTAGAAAATGAGCCACTTGCTGCGAGTTTTCTAAAGTACTAGTGCGCTAAAAACGTGTTATGAAACGAGTGCTTTATACAATTTTTTCTATTTTTCTCTAAAATTTAAACTGATGACTGATTTAGGAATTTTTGTTTTGGATTGGCATTACAGTTTACACCAAGTTTAAAATTCTAAGAACAAATGATGTTTTGATATATTTTATAGTCATCTCTTTTCTTTTTTACTGCAATTAACCAAGCCACAATTTTAACATGGTAAAAATAACCTAAACACAAAATTTTGTAGAAAATTCAACTTTAAAGCGACATTGACATTTGCAAGGAAAACGTCAAGCGATAGGTCAGGTCTGTTGCCAACCCAAAAGAACAAAAAGTACAGATCTCTTATGGGCCTATAAGAACAAGCAAAATGCGTTTGATTATGAGCTTATAAGAGTCGCAAAATAGAAAAAAGTTTATATAATAACCATTTCAGGTTAGATCTATAAGGAAACAACAGAGCCTCCTTCTCTTTAACTTAATCCCTTTGATATGATTTTTGAAAGGAAATAGATTCACATAACAGAAATTCATTCCGGCAGCCACTTTGATGTTGCTGGTGCGTTATGCCTTTTTTCTTGGCTTTTTAACTGAATCCGGTTCCCTCATAGTAAGCTACAATTTTTAATCTTTTGCCATCAGGCCAAATAAGAACCTAAAACAATCACAATTGTATATCATTAGATACTAATACACTGGAAAGATTACAAATTTATACACTTCTACTAAGAAGTAATTGATTTATTAAAAGAATTGGACAATTTAGATACTAGAAAGGCTTTGCGAACTATACTGCCCTACTACGCTAGAAAGCAGTAACTCCATTTGTCGCAAAGCAACGTTTTCACGTCAACTCTGATGTAATATTTTGAAAACGCTGCTATGCGAAAAATGGAGTTACTGCTTTCCAGCGTAGTAGGGCAGTATAGGCCACACACTAAAATATTAAGTGTACAATTTTTCACTTGCTTTACACTCAAACTGGTACCAGTACGTATTTATCACACTCACAGTGTAAATATCATTTCCGCAGTGGTTAACTTGCCATAGGTACATCTAAATCTTTTTAACAAGTTTCAGTGTAAAATTTACCAACCAAAGTGCAAAATTTTCACCCAGGAAAACGGAAGTGTAAATATCATTTACATGCGTGTAAAAATTAACACTCGTTTTTTTTACCTTTTGTGAATTTTTTTTTACCACTATGCCATTTTTTACTGTGCAAGTTATAGTGTCCCCAATATCCACAGGCTTCCCCAGGCTTAGCAGGGGCGGATCCAGGAAGTGGTCCTGGGGGGTCAAATCTTAAACCATAACTTTTATATTCTTAAATTAAGAAATAACGTAAGAAAGCCCTAGCACCGAAGGCCAAGATTTTTACAAATTCGATGGTCTAAAACACTGACTGGCTGACAGAGGTTTTTTCTACTGACTGGGTATTTAGAAGAATCCGAGAAACTTGAAAATGGGTACAATTATATATTTCACCGTGCTTTACTCAATAAAAAATATTTTAACCCCCCATCCCCACTCGTAAGGGTAGTTTTTACGGTATTTTTTGTTTTTTTTCTATTGACTGGGTATTTAGAAGAATCCGATTAACTTGAAAATGGATACAATTATATATTTCACCGTGCTTTACTCAATAAAAAATATGTCAACCCCCCATCCCCACTCCTAAGGGTAGTTTTTACCATATTTTTTGTTTTTTTTTTATACTGACTGGGTATTTAGAAGAATCCGATTAACTTGAAAATGGATACAATTATATATTTCACCCTGCTTTACTCAATAAAAAATATGTCAACCCCCCAAACCCACTCCTAAGGGTAGTTTTTACCATATTTTTTGTTTTTTTTTTCTACTGACTGGGTATTTAGAAGAATCTGAGTAGAAAAAAAAAACAAAAAATACGGTAAAAACTACCCTTAGAAGTGGGGATGGGGGGTCGAAATATTTTGTATTGAGTAAAGCAGGGTAAAATATATAATTGTACCTATTTTCAAGTTTCTCGGATTCTTCTAAATACCCAGTCAGTAGAAAAAACCTCTCAGTCAGCCAGTCAGTGTTTTAGAATCTTCCAGTCTTTAAAATTACAAAATAATTAAATTTAAAATTTCACAAAAATACAAGGAATTCTAGAGCCGCATTCGAAAGTTTTTACGAGTTTCACTCTTAAGTTATACAAAAAAGTAAAAAACCCCTAGTGCCTAGCGCACTGGTACTTTAGACTTGTACTCGTGCGCTAAAAACGTATGTTATGAAACTAGTACTTTAATATAAAATTATAATAATGTAGTATTATTATAAGGTTGAAACAGTGCTGTACACAGTTTTCCCTCTAATGTTCAATGTCCAACATGCCACGAAATACCTAACTCATAATGTAGTATGTTTTTTTGTAGATACCTGGTATCGCGCAGAACGTTGCAAAAATGTTCAAAGGGGAGGCTAGTATTATGTTTTTATGGATAATTTTATTCAATTTTTTGAAGAACGGTTTTTATAAAACAAGCGTCGAAATGAGATTTCCCATATAACCCCGATGGAAAAGGGGGATGAAAACAACATCATTATACAATGAATATAACAAGTTATTTCTCGTGTATTTGATTTATGGGCAAAAGTTACGCTGCCTATGCTAATAGCTACATTTATATACGTCTGAATAATATACGCGGGTTCAAAGCGTTTTGAAGTTAATTTGTTACTTTGATTTACGAACTTTCTTATTTATATTTGATTTAAAAAATAGTTTTCAAAGAAAAGCAATCATTCATATTTGTTTTTTTTTGTAATAGCACATATTTCATGATACTTTTTTAAACATAAATCTAGCATTATTTATTTACTCTCTGTAACCAGTATTCTGTCTCTGTTAAGAGAAGTAGCAATATTTATTTTTTCTTCAAGCATACTAAAATGTTCATATTTTATAACTGAACACACTAGTTACAAGTGATCTATTTTTTTACAGTAAAAAAATGAGTTAATTGTTGTACGCCGTAAAAAAAGTTAGTTAGCAAAACCACCACTGGCGGCAGCACTCTTTGACTTTGATGACAGCCATACTTCAAACTTGTTTGTTTATTATGTAAACAGGTGGTTGACTCGAGATTCTGTGCAAAAACCTTGTGTGAAATTGATTAAAAATGATTGAAGAAGAATATATGGTTTATACACCTACAAATCTCTCCGAAATTGCAAATGCTACATTAGACAAGTTACCATTGAAATCGCGAAAAGTGTACGAAAGTGTACAAAAAAAATTTTAAATGAGCTAAGGAAGTTTTAAGTTTATTTCGAAAGGGTTTTATTGGCCTATTTTAATAAAAAAAAAAACATATTTTATTACTGAATAAATTAAATTCAAAAATTAATATTTAAAAAAATATATATAGGATGCTTGAAGAAAAAATAGTATGTTTCACTCAGAGGAAAAGTGCTTTTTTTTACTCGTCTGTAGTTTCCGGACTCCGCTTCGCGTCGTCCGTTAATTCTACAGACTAGTAAAAAAGCTTCACTTTTCCTCTTAGTAAAACGTGTTCTACGTGTTTTAGTTTTTTATCCGTGCTTTTTACTTTCACACCTGTAACTTTTACTTTACAACTGCGCTATTAAGTTTTATAGAAAAAATAGTGTACACTACCCGAGAGAAAAGTATTTTTCACGCTCGTGTAAAACTACTTTGATCTATAGTTATATAAGATACTATTTAGTTCAGTTTCTAGTTCAGATTCTTATTAGGTTTTAAGTTAAAAAGTATAAATGATTTTCCACCAATTTCCCATATAACTAGAACCTTGAAATTTGGCACATTGATGTAAAATGACAATATAAAAACAATAATAAGGTTGGATATGCTTCCATTAAAGAATAAACTTGAATATTGTAACATATTTTTAAGAACTACAGTTCTTTTCACAAACATGTGTTTAAATTTTCTTAGTGTAATAAGTTCTTTATAAATCTACTTTGAAAAAGTATGGGATTTTCGCTTCTGTGGGTGTTTTATGCGGATATACACTATATTACAGTGTATTATGTTAATATAGTCATCACAGTGTTAAGGGTTATGAGTGTATACAATTTTTAATAAGCAATTACAATTTGACGACTTAAACTGCAACAAAAGCCCATAATAAATCATTATTATACTCTTCTCCGTTCTATAATGAGAACAGTACACCAAAAATTTGCTACCGAATTATAATATTAAGGGTCCTTTCGAATAACAAAATTATATACGTAAGTATATGTTATATTATGACTCACAAATTTTGCCTTTGCAGACCACATTTTGATCCAAAAATTCTCAGTTATAATTAATGATATTTTTCTATTTTGCGACTCTTATAAGCTCATAATCACAAGGATTTTGCGTGTTCTTATAGGCCCATAATAGGTTAGTACTTTTTGTTCTTTTGGGTTGGCAACAGACCTGGCCTATCGCTTGACGTTTTAAGTGCAAATGTCAATGTCGCTTTAAAGTTGAATTTTCGACAAAATTTTGTGTTTAGGTTATTTTTTCCATGTTAAAATTGTGGCTTGGTTAATTGCAGTAAAAAAGAGAAGAGATGACTATAAAATATATCAAATATATATATATATATATATATATATATATATATATATATATATATATATATATATATATATATATCAATTTAAATCTAAGTTTTTTTTAAATTTTATATTACTGTTGTATTATATGCAATATATAGTGGTTGGCGCATATACAACTATTTATTGTTGTATACTATAACCTAAGTACGTTATTGGTTACGCTAGTGTTCTATCAGTGTTTTTTAAACAAAAAACAAAAAAAAAATCTAATAAGGGCGATGTTAGCAACTCAGGCAACTCAGGCAACTCATTAAGTAAAGAATGGGAAAAAACTACTTTAATATCGAAAGCACACCCGAACCAAAACTGAAGCAGATTTGAAGCAGAACTGAAACAGAACTGAAGCAGATCTGAAGCGAAACCGAAGCGGACTTGAAGCGGCACTGAACCACAACCGAACGCAAAAATTTTGCCTTAAAAAAATCTATAAACATATACAAACCATGGTTTTTCAAAATTTCAATTGCGAAGAGTGTGTTATAAAATGTTGAGCATGATATATCCTTCAGGACTAGTTTAGTCCTTATATTTTCTCTGTATGCTCTACAGTGTATTCTAATGAGACACCCCACTTAAATCAACGTCATAACAACATAATAACATAACGTTGAATTTATGATAGTCATTTCAACGTTTTACAATTTTTTTTTGTCCGTGTTGCACACCCGATCCGAACCCTAGGGAATTTTAACACTCGCGTCACAAGATCAAGTGCAAGCAGCTTTTAAACCAGGCACCGAGGTGTAAAAAACTGTTCAAGGTTAATGTACAAATTTTGAAAAATATTTAGAAAGTGCATTCGAAAATAAAAATAAATCACAAAAATCTCCAAGCAAAGAAGCAAAAAAAATCATATTTTTTTACTCAAGATATTCATCAACTTTTTCCAAATCGTCAAGCAGGGCCGTAGCATAGAAATTACATACAAAATTAAAACTTTTTTTAGCCTAAAAATGCAACTTTTGTATTTAAACCTATGAAATATGCAACAGAAGGTCCCCACCCTTTCGTGAAATATGCAAATCTTGTATTTTAAATCCATAAAATAAGCAATTTTTTTCATTTCAAGATAGGTGGAGAAAACTTTATGTTTTATATGATTGTAAATAAAAAACTGTTCTGACCTCATAAGAAAATGACATTTACAACTTTCGAAATCCGCCTTGGCCAAATGGTATCTCTCGAGTTGGAAATGTTTAATTTTTAATTGATTAGAAATATACTATTATCCACGGCTGTGATTAATGGGCCTATTAATCACGGGTCTGTAAAAATAAACCGTTTAAAATTTAAAACAACCGTGGATAAAGTATAGAATTCTACTCGCGTATAATAGCTATTAATCATTCTGGTGATTAGGTCACTCGCCTTTCGGCTCCTGTCCCAAAATTGACCCTCTAATATGTTTAATAATAATAATAATAATAATAATAATAATATTTATTGTAATAAACCTATTTTACAATAAATATGCATAGTATGCACGTAAATAAGTCTAGCTTATTTGTGTGTGCAGTGTAAAATTTAAATAATATATTAAACTAAAAACTAAAACTAGACTAACCTAATGTATAACATAATAATAAAGACAAAGATACAAAACAAAAACAATCAAAAAAGTAAATAAATAAATTAAAAACTAAAACATACAAATAAAATTAAATTAACATAAAATAAGACTTAAAAATACATAACTAGATAAATAAATTAAAAATCAAAATTACATATAAAATTAAAATTAAATACATAAAAAGGCTTAAAAGGTACTACATTTTGTTGATTAAGTAAGTTGAGTGACTAAGGACTATTTGTTAATAAGTATTTTAGATTTTTTGTGCAATTGTATGACTAGAAATTGTTTATTGGTAAGCATTTTTTAAATCTATTAGGTTATTAGAATATTGTCTAGGTTGTTGTAATATATAATGTTTGCAGGTTTTTTTAAATGATTTAGTAACTAATATGTTTTTTATATTTTCAGGTAGGTCGTTATAAGCTTTAGGACCCAGATAATTAACGTTACGTTGACCAATAGTTTTGTGCACCTTTGGTATAGGTAAGTATTTATTTCTTCTTGTATTTACTAATTTAAATTCTTTTTTTTCAGCATGTGTATGAATCAAGAGACTTAGGTGATACAATTGTCTACAATCCATCTTTCTTGATAGTTGGAAAAGCTCATCGGAAGGGTAAGTTATAGGGGTATTATAAATTATTTTAAGTATCCTTTTTTGTGCAGTTTCCAAGTCATTTAAATGGTTATTATATACTCCACCCCAGCCAAGAATTCCATATCTTAAATGTGATTCTACAAGTGCGTCGTATACAGTATTTAATTGTGATATTGATAAGATTGGTTTTAATATTTTGAAATAGTGAATAAGACATCTTATCTTTTTTGTGACATAATGCACTTGCAGGTCCCATCTAAGATGTGGGTCTATTGTTATACCCAAAAACTTGACAGAATCTGCCAATCCGATAACGAAATCAGTGTCAGAAGTCTTAAAATTTAAAGTGGTGTACATTGGGAGACTTTTTGTATATGAGCCGAAAGCCATGAAATAAGTTTTTTCTATATTTATTGTTAAAATATTATGATCAAACCAATTTTTGATTAAATTAAAATCTTGTTCAATTAAATTTTTTAATAATTCCCATGTAGGACCACAATAAAAAATGGTGGTATCGTCAGCAAAGCTGATAAGTTTACCTTTAGTTAATACCCTAAATAAATTGTTTATATAAATTATAAATAATATTGGTCCCAATATAGTACCCTGAGGTACTCCATACTTGGGTGACATTGGCTCACTTAAACTGTTTCCTATTTTTACTATTTGTTTTCTTTCTTTCAGATAGGCCGTAAAGAGTTTCAGTTTGTAATACAAAAAGTCCAACCGAGCCATAGATTGCTAGGCTAGCCTGCAAGCTTAATGAAACTGAGCCATTTTTCGATGAAAACTCCCCTCGGCGTCTGGACTCAGGCACAAGTGGCTTTTGCAATTGTATACGGGTAATAATCCTTTTACTCGTTATTCCACAAAAATGAACAGAACGTAAACGATTTCATAAAATAATGATGTATGATTGTATACAATACTCTTTACTTCTTTTTATTGTACGGCTACATGTTAAATGGAAACTTATGAAACAAAGTACGTAGATATACTGAACAGAATGATAAGCAGATTAATTTTATTACGATAATAAATTGTTTATTATGCTGATGTAATAGTATGTTACGCGAACCAAGTTTTTTGTGTATCGATGTGCACTGAAATGGTTTGCGTCGAGGTGCGTATACTATTTTTCCTACGACCTAACATCTAAACATAAAAAAAACACAAAAATTATCTTAAAATCAGTTTGTCAATTTGAGGTAATGTGAAAAATTATTACTTTCATGTAAAAATCTTTAAATTTAAAGTTTTCTCAGTGTTTTGTAGCTCCCTGCAATACAAAATACATCCATACAGGGTTATTCAGAAATAAGTTCGAGAATTTTACGGGGTGATTCTACATTAAAAAATATTTAAAAAGTTAGAAAATGAGCCTGAGGGAGTTACGACCCCCCTAAGTACATCTAAACAGTTGTTTTTATATCTCTGGAACCCTATGAACCACAGTAACAAATTTTTGCACATGCCGTAACATTGATAAAGGTTATTATTTTATGTAATTTTTATTTGGTAATTTTAACCAGGGACGTGCAAAATGGGGGGGGGGCGATGTCACTGTCTTGCACCAAACGTTTTTATCTGTAGTTTGTTTGACATTTTCTCAATAAAATAATAATCTTATATAAAAATACATAAAAAAGGTACTGTTTATGTAACACTGTAGGCCCTACAGGTTGGGCCAACCATTGGCCCTACAGTGTAGGGCCAACCATTCATGTTTGTGAAAATATCAAGGATTTAAAACTATTTATGCGCTTAATACATTTACTTTTATCGATATCTAGGCAAATTCAATCTCTGTAATGATGATGGTACGTAATAGAATTTCATCTCCAAGCCATAATAGTTTTGCCATATAAATTATAGAGAGATATGTTTGCGAATAACATCTGTACCCTGATCACTAACACTAATATATTGCCAATAACGTAATTTGATCGATGGGATTAAATGCACTCGAATCTAGTAGTTTATGATGTGGAAAGTGCATATGCATTGTGCAAATTATGTACGTCATTGCTGCTTTATTTTTCCTAATTTTAGGGATATTTATTAATTTTCTGTAATCGACACTTTAAAAGGGGATAGGATATCGATTGTGCGTAGTAGGGGAGACTGGGGTCAATTGAAACGGGGGTCGTTTGAAACAAATCGAACATATCCGAAACGAGTTGTAATAGCGGTGGGGACCCAAGGGCAAAGGAAGCGGCTTTCGTGTTGGAACGTGTCAATCAGTACTCAGCGCCTCTAAGAGAAGGTCACATATTTTTATGTGAGTGAACTTCTTTTTCGCAACCTCTTACTTAGAAAAACTTAATGACTGAAAAAAAAACGCTTCAACTACTGCTAAAATTACAATTTTTATATTTTCAACCCATGAGATTTACAATTTTTTCGAATCTCAAGATAAGTGGGCCCTGTCTGCGATGAAAAAGAATGAAAACCAGTTGTAAAAAGAAATTTGTCTTTATTTAGCATATGTTTCAACTAACCCCAGGTACTGTTGCAATTGACCCAGGTTTGGGGACAGTTGACACATTTAACATATTGTTATAAAAATGCTTTCATTTATTTTAATGGTGTATATGGGACTAAAACAATATTGCACTCTTATACCCAGATAATTAGGATGTAATTAAAGCGCATTGCCAAATGGATCGGAGTTAAAATCTAGTAAGCAATTTTCTCAAAAATGTTTCACTTGACCCCAGTCTCCCCCACAAGAAGAAAACCAAAACAAAATTATTGATCTGCATTAAGACTTTTAGCTTTTTATTTTTTTTTGTGGAAAAATAAATTTAAAGTCCACATCGGTTGGTTCATTATAAAAGTAAAAGTACGGTCATCTTTTGTAACTGAACAGGTATACTTCAACTAATTGACTTTAATTTTCTTTCTCTTTATTTTCGCTTTCAAAATTTGTAAATATACGACTGGATTAACTGTATGTAAAAAATGTACAAGTTAGTTATAATTTTAAGTTTTCAGATTTTCAATGTAAAAAATAAGCTGCAAACTTTATAAATAACCTAGAGTCAAATTAACAGCTACTCTGACTGACATGATTACAACATAGTACATAATAGTATATTATTTACCAAGTGAGAGAAGTTTAACATTTTTGACCTGCGTCAAATTGCGGGATGAGCGCGCTAGCGCGAAGCCCGCAAGACGCGGTCTAAAATGTTAAATCTTCACTCATTTTACTAAAATTTAATGAAAAAGCTTATAAATTTAAAATATCACGCTGGCCGTTCGCGGCCATTAAAAATACAAATGAATAACTTGACATTTCTGGCAGAATTTTTCTGGTGATCTGCTGAAATTATTAAGTTAAAGTGTTTCCGTGTTAAGTGTAATAAAATATATAAAAATGGAAAGTGAAACGCAAAGTGATGATTCTGGTACTCCCCCAGAAATAAGGGGACAGGCGGAAAACTGTGAGGGAGAATCTATTGCCTCAAAAATCAATAATATGGGGGTTGTACCTCTAGTAATCTATGATCCTTACGGTAATATATGGGTTGTATAATCTATGGTTAAATATGATGGACTTTTTTTTTTGTAAAACATGTTTTATAGGTAATAATTTAGTTAATATTTTTTAATTTATCATGCAATAAATAAATTTGGTGCTTAAAGACACTTGTAAATAGCAATGTGATTTAATAATTAAGTGAAACGTCAGATGCCAAAACAGCTGAATAAAAATTCATTATTAACCATGGTGCAATTTCATTATTTTTAGAACCTCTGACGTCATAGGTAGAGAAATAATATTTCTACCAATGAAAAGAACAGTAATAAAGATGTGCTTTTAGGCTGGTGGTGAAAAAATACCTTTTTTTATGATATTTCGCATTATTTGAATATCATCCATATGTTAAATGATTGGTTGATAAAAACGTTGAAAACCAATCAACAGAAAAATATTCTAAACCCTTTAATAAAAACCCTTCCAGCCTTAATACACTTATAAAATAAATAAAATTCAAGTTTGGAATATTGAAAGGTAAAAAACGTTCGAAGAGAAAACAGCTTCTCGCTTTTCGGATTAACGCGGACTTTTAGAGTTCACGGGGGTGTAAATAAGTTGAAATGGACTCAGAAATAGGCCAGTCAAATCAGAGAAAAACAAATTATACTGCCAAAACACAATAATTTCCTCTTTTGTCAAAAGTAAGCCTATCTGAGAGCCTTGAATAAGGAACTTCTGGTCCAAATTTGAAGCCTTTAGCTTAAAGCGTTCTCGATATATCATGATCACAACTTTTTGTACATAATTATTACAAAAAAAGTGGTGCTTTGAGAAATAATCCAATAAAAATATAGTTATTTATGGTACTAGTAAAGTAAGATATTGCCCATGAGAAAATTAACCTGCGATGCGTCAGCCAAGCAGGTTAATTTTCGAGAGGGCAATATCGGTTTACCCATGAGTGCCATACAAGGTTTTATCCAATAAATAGCTTAGCAATTCATATTTTTATTAAAAATTTTAATGACATTTACAAGAAAATAATTTGACTAGTGACAGTTGAGTGGGTAAAATAAATAATTATCCACTCAATAAAATAAAAGCCACGCGGGGGTTATTATTGAGTTTATCTATTTAAAATAAAACTGGTAATTGTCTTATTATCTGTATGTATTGGATAAAGTAGAGATGGCACTACATGTGCTCATTCTGATACTTGATACGGAATATTCATACCGTATCTAGAGCTAGAATGGATTCATTCTGTGTTTGAAAAGTGTGTGTATTTGCTTACATTCTAAAGCAGTCGTAGAAAAAACATTTTTTTTTGTCATTGTATCATAACTACAGTAGTTAAACTACTATTTTTGTACATTTTGATTGGCCTAGTTCAGAGGGTGTAAATAAGTAGAAACGGACTCAGAAAGCAGATGGACTCGCCATGTACATTGTGAACAGACATGCCTTCATCTAGATCGCTCATGGATAAACGCGATATCTTTCAAAAAAGTTTCCATCTCGCCTCGTTTCTTGTAAATTTCGGACTATTTTAATATCGTACTCGTCGTTTTGTGTTTATTTATTCCTGGATACGTATGGATTATTCCCGGATAATCCTCCTGGACGAGGTTCCAGGATTCTAACTGGCAAAAAATATTAAAAGAACAAGGAAAAAGAGGAAGAAGAAAAAGAAAGAAGAACAAAAACAATCAAGAAGAATTATAAAAAGCACTACGATTCACATACCTTAATCTTATATTAGAATAGTTACTGGCTGTAACTTACAAAAGCAGGCTAACTTTTGAGTTTTGTACTTCCTTTGTAAACATTTTTTTGGTATAGCTCTATAGGTTTTTTTCTCAAGGAATCTGCCTGAGCTTTGGGCATATAAAAATTAATTACAAAGAAATCGCCAATACATGGCAGAGAGATTATTTAGACTTAAAAACTCTTTAGGGTCTGTTTAAACCAAGTATGGAAATAGCATTGACCAAGTATAAATTGGTTAAAGAGGAGAATAGATAGCCAAAGATAGACAAAGAAATGTTATCATATCCTCTTTAACCAATGGAAATAGAAATAGCGTCAGATTTTTTAGTAGTAGGTTCCTAAAATCTTGTTTAGTAAATATATAAAATAATTTAACATAAACTTTATTTGAAGCTATTTTATGCGAAACAATTTTCCAGAGAGTAAAAGTCCAGAGAAATTTTAAGGAATAGTACAAATCCTTGTACAACAGTTTAAAAAAAAATATAGAAATTTTATACATAGGAATTTCTTCTCTTTTCACTATATCACTTGCATTAAATTTATTTTAATTGTTTTATTTCTAATTTTTAAGGTATAGCATGGATGCAATCAAGTCTATTTATGTGCGTAAACAATATTGTCATTTTGGCCTGAGACCTGAGAATATAATATGTAGTATGCTGTACTGATAAGTGAAAATACCTTACCCCTACGATGGTTTTTTTACCCCTCTTTTCTCTAATCTAAAATCCTGCTTATTGTTTGCTTGTATGTGTATTAAATAGAAATTATATTCTCTTCCTAAATATCAATTCGTGATACTAAGTTAGGTACCGGTGCTTTTTTTTCAAATTTTACTCATATTAATCCCAATTTTTGGAAAATGCAACTTCTGCTAAAGCAGTCGTTGCATTTTCGTCATTGGGATTAATATTCGTAAAATTTATGTAAAAACCACCGATACCTAACCTAGTATTACTTATGATATTACCCCCAAAAAAAGTTCAAAAATATGAAAGGTATGACAAACAATACTAAACAATAATATAATATAATATATATTATATATTATTATATTATATAATTGTTATATTATTGTTATATATTGTTTGTCATACCCCTCATATTTTTGAACTTTTTTTTGTTCTCCAGTTGGATTAATCATATTCTTTCTTCATTATGTTATTACCAAATAACGTTTTAAACAAATGGAACCCATATTCTCCCGGCTTATTGTAACATTTAATAAAACTTTTACACGGAAAAAAAAAATTATAGCTAGGAGCGCTATAACACACATACCAAGCAAATTATAATCGCTTATTATATAAATACAAGGCTTTCTCTTACAATTATGGCAGTCAGTGTAAAAATTTATATGAAATACTTTAATTGTTTAGTGAATAATAAAATATAACAAATAGTATGGCATTTATAGCTTAAATAGATTTAATTATTGTCCGTGCTAATAATTTTTATAATATAATAAAATTTCTGTAAATTTATAATAGTGCCTGTAATAAATATAATCGTGTCTGTAATATATATAATCGTTTCCAATTTATTTTTAACATTATTAGTTATTGTGTCCCTTATAATCTATAGCTTAAATCACTATAATTTGCCACTGTTACCAAATATCTTATAATGTATAGCGCAGAGCCCACTAATTTCTTTCCGTGTATAGTTAACCTCAAAAATATTGAGAAAATGTCTTGTTTAGTCCATCCAGATTTTTAGCAAAACCATTCACTGTTGAAAATATTTGTTCAAATCTAAAGGATCTAACGTTCCTGAGTCAGAAATCCGATATCTTGTTTACCAAGATGACTTTAAAGCTATCTTGGTGTTTACCTACTTTTACAAAGTGATTGACTTTATTTAAATTATCAAATTTTTCAAAATTTTATTCATAGAAAAATTATTGGGTAATTGTTGTCTATTAGACAATGTCTAATTATCCTTTTTATGAACTCACTGACGGGAATTCACTTTTGCAAATAATCGGCAATTTGCCGGTCAAACTGCATACTTCCTTCATCGGAAAGGGCGTCCGTCTACCGATTGTTAACAATCGAAAAACCTTTTGCATTACTAATTATTCGTGCACCATTGAACATAGTAGTGCGCTTATAGGAACAGGAGCACTAACACGTCACAAGGTACCACCTGGTGCAGTTTTTTTTTGATCTCCCCAAGGTTTTCGAGAATTTTTTTGATTTTAATGTGCAGAACTTATTTAAAAAATTAAACGTTTAATTTTTAGCCGGATTATATAAAACGCTTTTTTAGAGATCAAATATTTCAAACGCTTTTTTGAGATCAATTAAAATATTAATTATAATTGTAATTATAGTTATTACAAACTGTCTATAGAACTGATCCTAATTAACGCATTGTTTTTAATTTCAACGCCAGTGTTGATTAAGATGTCTGCAAATACAATACCTGTATATTTTAAAAATATTATCTATAAAAAGCTGCCCATTTGTTTACGATTTTAATTACTGTGATGTCAAAACCTTCTGCAACATATTTTTGCGTAAAGCCCTAAAGTTTAAGGCGGATCATATCAAACCCTTTTCTTAGATCAATGAAAACAGCTAATGCAATAGTCGACATAAACATTCAAAATTTAGATATAACAAATATTAACTCTTTTAGTACCTATGAGTTCTGTAGAAAAGTCGACAAAGTCCTTGAAATAGTAAGTGTTGTTACCGGACTTTCACATAATATTTTTTTATTTCAGAGCTGAGAATAAGGCAGATTTAAAAAAAGATATATTTGTTTTCTAACGGCTGTTAGATGTTAAATCCAAATCTGATTGCATCACGTCAGGTTTTTGAGAAAAATCAGCTGTGATTTTGATATTGTTTTT
The DNA here is from genome assembly GCA_958510825.1 of Brachypterus glaber. NCBI lineage: Eukaryota > Metazoa > Arthropoda > Insecta > Coleoptera > Kateretidae > Brachypterus > Brachypterus glaber. The sequence continues at coordinate 1,081,532 of OY294050.1, read as the reverse complement.
CTCGAATATTAGATTTGACTTAATTTTTCCGCCAGAATCGGATTAAGCTATCAAAAATATCCAAAAATGAGATGTAAGTATATGAAAAGAAACAAAAAATGTTAGTTTTGATGTTTTTGCGCTTGTTTTTGGGTTGTATAAGGTTTTATATTTTTGGGGTGAAAAAGAGGCCAACCGGTTTTTACTGGATGTTGTAGACGTGGTACATTTTTACCATAGCTCTCCCATATGTTGTAGCAGTGGTGGTTATATTATAATTGATTGTACAACTACGGTCATATATCTCATATTTCAATAACACATATTGCACTAGGTACAGAAAGGCCATTGTATACCATCAATCATTTACGGATGGTAGAAGGTTCCACTACATTTACCATTTTGAGCCGTTTCCTATGCCATTCGCTGATATCGGGCACTTGTTTTAACATGTTTCTACGCCATTCATGATGATAAAGGTATCCGCTATCTAATTAATTCAACTGTTTCAATTGTGTAGACGTAATCTAGTAGGCAATTCGGGTATTCATCTGTTTTGATGAAGACAATAAAGCAATGCCGGAACGTCGACAAAAAGTTGTTTGATTCGGGGTTTGATTTTAGTAAACCTACCTATAGGTAAGTTTATGTTGATTTCTAATAGGATATATTTTTTGCCTCATTTCGAAAAATCTTACTCATATATCTGTAATTTTTGTAAATTCGGAAACCTTACTGGTTAAAACTGACAGTTATAGTTCTCCGCATGAAAGAAAGTCTCCGACGAAAGGGGGAGGAATCATTGGTGCTATCTTCTTTCCATCAAGAGCGTGCCTACAACGGGCCTCCCACTTGCACACACATTTCAAACATATTTCCCGTAGCCACAGATCCGTGCGTCAAACTATAATTAAGGCAACTCTGATCCACTCATATTCTCTCAATATACTTAATTTTATACCTTTAAAGGTACCTTAATACCTATTAGAGATACAATAGGTATACCCATATCGATATAAGTTTAAAATTATTTTTTTATTTACTTTTTTTCACTGCAAAATTACCAACATTGGTATATTAATAAGACTAAAAAATGTCAAAATACACATTTTTTGCTAAAAATTATTTTTTTTTGCCGATAATGTGCCGTTAAAAAGTGAATACCTAGTAACAATTGCAGCAATTGTTACTATTGCTGCTGGCCCGACTTTATTTTAAATATGGCCCCTATTTTCTAAAAATAGACCTATTTTTTCCTAAAAACGGGCCTATTTTTTCTTAAAAATGAGGCTAAAGAGCGAAATTTAATTTGTAGGTCACTTTTTTGGTTAAAATGGGACTTTTTTTATTTGAAAGTTACTTTTTTAAATCAGTCTTTTTTTTATATATATATATATTTTTTTTTTGAAGATGCCTAAATTTAATAACAGAAACGTCTATAATCGGTTTCTTTATTTTTCACATTTTAAAGTTAAAGAAATATATTATATATTATGTATGTTTAAAATTAATTAACAACTCCTACCAATTAATTTGATTGAATTAACACAAAATCATAGGCGTAACTAGGGGGGGGGGGGCTTAGGGGGGCTAAGCCCCCTCAAATTTTGCTAAGCCCCCCCCCAAATCAAACTATAAAAGTAAAATTACGCATATATTTTTTACATATACATATATGTAAGGGGCTCAAGCCCCTTTGGACCTGGTTACGCCCCTGCACAAAATAAAGGCTTTTCGACGGATTCCTGAAACTCTTAAACTCTTACATACAGCGACATCTATACATGAGTAGATTAACCTTCCTCGTCCTACTTCAGCATTCAAACCTTGGTTACAGTTACGTGAGGGGAGGTATTATGCCAGTGCTTCTCAAACAATCTTTTCAGTGAATTTGAACTAGCGACATCTGAAAATATTTTGTTCAACTATTCCTTAGCATGGCTTACTTCAAAACTATAATCTAGGTTTGTTTTAAGGTAGAAATCAATAATGAAGGCGTGTTTTAAGGTAGAGATCTATGATAGGTTTCTTATAGGCATTTTCTATTTTAATTTGAGGTTTCATGGATAGAATACTTCCAAATTTTCCTGCTGAAATGGATTCTTTTTGAATGTTTATTCAAGAAATTTAATGTGTAGAAATCTTTTCTAAGGCTTATAATTTTACGAAATACTTTTTTTTCAATATTTGAATTAAATGGTTTCTTTACGGAACGGAATCATAGATGGTGCCAATAAAACATTTTAAAGATTAAATTAAATAAAAAAAATAATAGCTTGGAGCTTTTTTTTTAGTCATCAAATTTTCCAGTTGGTAAAATTGAGTGGCACAGTTGTAAAATTCGTGGAGGCGAGGATCTCTTTTTTTTTTAGTCGTAAATTTTTTTTTTTTAAGGCGATCGCTCCCTTCGAAGACCTTTAGCCATCAAAATTTCTTCAGGGCAAAACACCGAGTCTTTTGTCTTGTCCCCCCCCCAAAAAAAAACTGCTGTCTCTAATTGCATAATAGGAGGCTCTGACATGGCATGTGTGACATCTGCGGGACATCGCAGCAGTCCCGTCAGTCGCTTGTCTTTGATCGTAATGATTTCCATTCTTCATATCTTGCTGCGCCGGATGCGAGCCTATTTTTATTCCGTTTGGCTCGCGCATCTCTAAACAACGGTCTTGCTAATAAATTGGGTTTATAATAGTAGGAGACAGCGGGGAAATTCTGGGGTGTGGTTAATTGCGTACAGACTTGATATAAACTATAATAGAAGTGGACAGTTGGGAATACCGATACTTTAATAGTTTTTAAATAGTCTTGGCAAAAATTGTGATTTCAAGCCAAACTTTTATCCTTCCTTCGTTGAGGCTCAGAAGGCTCATAAGTCTTATAAGAATTGTTTTAAGTATTTATTATTCAGTCCTTTAGTGAACCCGTGCTTCGATAAAACCTTTTACCAAAAGGCTCAAAGCAGAAAGACTTTTCCCAGACTTTCGATTTCAATGGAGACTCGCCTTAAAAGTGTTTATAGTAAAGTGTGGCACACGGATCTGCGACCATGTGGCAAACTTTAAGTAAAGTCTTTTAATTCAAATTAAATTTACAAAACTAGTTTGTAATTGATAACTTATTTTTTTAGAAACTTGAATTAGTTATTTAGGAATGTCAAACCTTGTTATATTGTCTAATATTATTTCTGGCAGTAAAATTTGCAGCGAGTTTTTCTGGATGAGAATAATCATTAAACAACCAAGCTAAGCAGCGTTGTTTCCTAAATGATAGTATCATGTAATACAATACTTTGTAGGTACCAACATTACAAATTTTGACAATATGAATATAATATTCCTGCTGTTTCACATTATTGGTCGGAAAATACTAAAACCATAAAGTCACCGCCCTGCAACATAGACATATAAACAATACCATTTTTAGCAGCAAACCAAGGAAAACCTGAAAATGTTTAATTTTTATTTATTTATTATATTTATTTTTTTTAAGCTTTAATCATCTACTTTTGGTAAAACTGTACCTCAATGCTTTATAAGGGAACGTTCAAGTATTACGTAACGCAAATTTTAATCATTTTGGACTTTCATGCTGGTTCACCCCAGCAAACACACCAGCAACGGCACAATGCCGTAAGCCGATAAAGAGTCATCGGTCCGTTGACGACATGCCATTACCGGCCCGGTAATGGAAGTGTCGCACAAGCCGATAACTGGCCGGTAATGGCAAGCCGATAACGGGCCGGTAATGGCAAGCCGATAACGGGCCGGTAATGGCAAGCCGATAACGGGCCGGTAATGGCTAGCCGGCTTTTTTTTTTCGAAAAATTTTGTTTTTTCATTTTTTTTTTGTTTTTCACGAAAAGATCTTAAGATCTTTTATTAAGTATTAAAAAAAAATGGTTCGATGTTTTTTTTTTATTTTTTGAAAAAACCTTTGTAATGAACTATAGGGAAAAGTATTATTTTGTTGGATGTTGGATCAGTATTTTACCATGCCATAAAAAAAGAACGATAATATCGATCGTTTTAGAATATTATTCTGAATAAGTTTTTATATTTTAGTACCTACGGAACCTTAACGAGCTTCTTTCCCGCCCTGGGATCTTAAATGCGACTTAAATGCAAGTGAATTAATTGTTAATTTAGTATTTAATAAAAAAAATGTAATTACTTACTTTTTATCTTCAAAAATCATTATTAAGAATTGTAAATAAACACATGCCACAGAAAATTTTCATTAATGAACTTTATCACTGACGCAGTAAAATCACAACACAAGTGGCCAGTTTGAGTTGAAGCTCTCGGAGCATAGTTCTATCTCTTTCTAACTACTTGTTTTAAAAGAGATAGAACTATGCTCCGAGCGCTCCAAGCTTCAACTCAAACGGCCCTAAGAACACAACCCGCGCAAAACATGCGCAGGCGTCTTGACTTCTTCTCCTTCTACGCAAGATCATATTTTAAATTGGCGTTGTATCGTCGGCCACAGATCGGTCCTTTACAGGCTAGCCGATAATCGGCAAGCCAGCAATGGGCCAATAATTATTTATGCCGATTATCGTACGGTGGTTTGCTGGGCATAGACAAATAAACAATACTGTTTTAGCAGAAAACCGGAAATTGGTTCATCTAAAACCTTAATCAGCTGATTTTGGGTAAAATTTTGCATTTACTCGATAAATTTAAATCCTGCAGGTTTTTTTTATTTAACATTAACAGACATTCAGCAAAGCAGCGTCATTTTACGACCAATGTAAAACAATACCAACATAACAAATGTTTACAATATGAATATAAAATTCCTGCTGGTTCACATTATTGGTCGAGTAATACTAAAACCATAAAGTCACCGCCCTGCAACATAGACAAATGAACAATACCGTTTTCAGCAGCAGGCCCCGCCTGCCGTTGTCTGCAAACTCTATTGTTCCTGAGTTGGTGGAGTATGCGCCTTGCACGAACAATACCCACTGTTTTCGGCTTCTATTGTTCCCGCGTCCTTCCAATACGACGCTGAAAGGCGGCGCCGCGGCCAATTTCACGGCGTTTAGCCACCAATTGTCTACTTTACACCAGTCCAATGAAATTTCTGCGATTTTTCACACGATTTTATCACATTATTGCACGAAGAGTAATTAATTCATTATAAACACAAGTGCAATGAAAATCCTGCGATTTTTTACACGATTCTTATAGGAATCCTAACTAGAGTTAAATTCACAGCTTTTTGGACCGACGTCATGACCAAATAATGTCGTAATTTTTTAATGTATTTTGGATCTACAGAGTAAAAAACGTTGAGAAAATATGAAGAAAGTGGATCTTAAAAACATGTATCTCCGTCCGTTTGTAAAACTTATAACTTATCAGATTTTAAAAATTTCTTTAGCAAACGATTCAGGACCTTTGTAGTTTGAGTCCAGTAAAATATGGTTAACGTAGGGCTATAGAAATGGGGGCAAAGGGGTCAAAACCAATATTTTTTACGATAACTCGGTTAATAGCTATTAACTATAGTTATCATAGGACAACAATTTTTGCAATCACTGCTAAAAAAATAAAAAAATATTTAAACAAAAAAAAAACATATAAAAAAATTAATGAAAAATAATCTCCTGCAAAGCAGGATTGTACCCATGGTTTGTGACTGCAGGAGAGTTCCTACTGTTGTCTGGGCTTCGCATAAACATCCCGGCGCGAAGACACGTCTAAGATAGGCACGTACGAGGATAAAATTATGATAAAGAAGTTAAAAGCAATTTTCTGTCCGTGTCCTTACAGAAGGGGTCACGCAATCATCCTTTCACATATGAAATACGGGGACTTTATTTGCAAAAATGACCATTTAACACTATTTACTTATAACTAGGAGTCTGTCTGTCTGTTTTTCAACAGGTAGGATCACATTTATTCCCGTGCAGGTTTCAGTGGTCTTCGCCATTTTTGTAAATGAATACGTATTTTATCTTACTGGTTACAGGGTTACAGACTTTTCAGAGTTTTAGAAAGTGTCATTTTGGACTTTTTGGACGGCGTTGGTGTGTTTAGTTTTCATCCTGTATATAGTAGATTTTGATAAGTCCCTTATGCGGACAAATATAAGGTTTCGTGCCCATGACGTACTAGCTGGCTTCAAGCGATATTTCGGTAGTTTGAAAGAGTTCGTAACACAGCACGGTCCGCACAATACGTTAAATTCGTCAGGGGCGCGATACTCACGCCACTTTCGCTTCCAAAGAACAAAAATAACAATAGTTATTCGTAATGAATCACGCTATGGAAAATACATCCAATAAATAACATTTCGCGTAGAACGAGTTGCAAATAGGGCTTACGTCATTTCTCCAAGGAAACATCATCTTGGGTCCAAGTACAAGAAGACACCTGGAACAATACAAGTAAGTCCCTTTTGCCTCGCGTCACAAAGGTCCTTCGATAAAACACCCCAGCACCAAACATGGTGACTTCGGACACTTTTTCGCAAGGGGGTAAATATATATGTTTTCAATATTTCGTCAAAATTTATATATAGAGGTTTTTTGGGACGACGAAACTGAATCTCATAATAATTTTAACTAATTCTCCTGAGGGGCGGAGGGTAGTTGAAAATGAAATGAAAATTGGTATATTGGGGTTTTTGAGGTTGCTAAAAGTGAATCTGATAATAAAAAAACTTCACTCCCTGAGGGGCGGGGGTTGGTTATCGTGAAAATTGGTATATTGGCGTTTTTTTAAAAAAAATCTAACTCCACCCCCTGAGGGACGGGGGTAGTTTTATTGAAAATTTATATATTGGGGTTTTTGAGGTAGCTAAAACTAAATCTGATAATACAAAATTTCTAACTTCACTCCCTGGAGGGTGTAGTTTTAGTAAAAATTTGTATATTTGGGTTTTTTTACAATCGAAACTCTCGATAATCGGGATTTTTACAATGAAAGTTTTACAAAAGTTTTAAGCTGATCTACAATTTTTACAAAATTTACCTACTAAAAAAAAATGCGAGTTTTGTGAATAAAGCCCCCACATTAAATATCATTTATGCATAATTATTATCTGCTGAGAAGATCATCATCATCATCATATTTCTCTGTGGTTCATAATATTATGCTTCTAAGATGACCGGGCTTTTAACCTTTTGCTTTGCTCTTGTGGAGGCCTCTCAATATTTTTAGCTTGTACGAAATATTGACTGCATCAATCAATATATATTTTTTAAAATAAAAATTAATTCTAGCAGCCAAAATCCCCATTAAAAAAGTTTTTAATAAAAAAACAGTTTTTATCCAATACATACAGATAATAAGACAATTACCAGCTTTATTTTAAATAGATAAACCCCCGCGTGGCTTTTACTTTATTGAGTGAATAATTATTTATTTTACCCACTCAACTGTCACTTGTCAAATTATTTTCTTTTAAATGTCATTAAAATTTTAAATAAAAATATGAATTCCTAAGCTAGTTATTGGATAAAACCTTGTATGGCACTCATGGGTAAACCGATATTGCCCTCTCGAAAATTAACCTGCTTGGCTAACGCCAAGGTTAATTTTCTCATGGGCAATATCTTACTTTACCCACTAGTACCATAAATAATAATTATTTAGTTAACAATCGTTACGTAAGGCTAAATCAGTCCCTAAACATTGAAAATACATTTTTCTAAGAGCGTGCTGAAAGATGTCTCTTTCCGCAGGCATATGAGTGGGGAAAGAAGGTCTTTTCCGCACGCATAATTATTTCATAAAAAAAAGTAGCTTGATTACACAAACGTGTAAAATTATTGGCTAAGACACTTGTTTCCATGGCAACCGATCAACAAGATAGAGTCCCAAGCTAGTTAGTTCGTGTCAATTGTGTTTGGACTTTTAATTGTAAAGTTTTTATAAAAGAAGATGATGAACCTTAAAGAAGAAGATAAAAGTTACCTGAAGGAATAATAGAAATGGCAAATCAAATGAAAACTGCAACAAATTAATTATTAATGTTCAACCAAAATAGAATTGGTAATAACTTATTTTAGATTCTTTTCAATAATTGTTAAAACTGTTAATTCCTTCTTGTTATTTTTGTTATATTTATTCACAAAATAATAAAAATGGTTAAATGTCTTAACTGTTAATTGTTTTTCTTTTATTTTTAACTCGCTCGTAGAAAAAATATTGTTCCAAACGCATGCGTAAAGAGGCTTTTCCGCACTCGATTGCTTGTCTAAACGACGCTTAGCGGAAAAGAGCCTCTTTCCACACTTGTTAGGAAAATAGCTATCGGAATTCAAGATTATCTACTTTAATTATTATTGGAATTATAATTATTTGTAGATTTTTTATTTATGTAGAAATATGCAGATATGTAGAAATACTTTTAATGTCCTTAGAAAGGATGAGGATTCTAATGTATAATATATTGAAATACAAATGGACTATTACTATATGTTAATAAATAAATGGCTTTAAAATATATTACTATAATTGTCTATGATTTATAATAATATTAATTATTATATTATATATTATATATTATATATTCTTTATGGTAATGAGTACTATAGTTTGAAACAATCATAAATAAGATTCATCTTTTATTACACAATATTAGATTTAATGTAAATTACTTTGCGTTACCTAATGTTTATTTTTTTAAGGTATAGTTATTTTAAACCTTCCCGCTTGTAAATAATCTCGAAATTACCATAGCAACGTAAGATACGCATGCGTCGTAAGCGAAATGACTAGGCCCAATTTACACAACCGTAAATCATTGACGTGCCATTAACGAGAACAAAACAATGGTTTATTCCTCTATATTATTGGAATAAAAGCGATTTTATAAGCAATTTTTTTTTTACAGGAATACAAAAGTGTTTTTAGCAACAGCTTTATCAATTCTCTTTTTTTACATCAAAACATCATAAAAACAAAGTAAGTAAACAAAAATTATGGTTTGGACTTTTTGTTGACATTCAAAACAAGCCACATGCTTCACTGTAAATCGGACATTGTGGAGTATTTAGCGGCAAATTTAAAATAAGTGCATTTTTTTTCTAGCCTTTATTAACCTCATCTATCAATTTTTAGCATTTTTACCCCATAAAAAAAGCCGTTTTATTTTTGTAGAGGGGAATAAAAATTAAGAATATTTCTTTATTATCCAGAAACACTTTTTTGTTCCATAAACGTCCAATGTCAAAGATTTTATATCCTTAAAAAAAATAAAAACCTTTCAGATGATTTTCTATTCAAAAATCTAAAACAAATCACGGTTGTTTTTTGATAATAATACTAATCTTTATTTAGTATATACTATTTTTTTTACATGTCATATTTACAACCTCAATATTTCACCTAAATGAACAATTTTGAGGGGTGGAACCCAAACAATTCCGTAGGTCCTGGGCACCCTACTAACTAGTAACTTTCAAGGCAATAGAAACTTGGGTTTTAGATTCGCCTCTAGACGGAGTGACTCTAATTAAAAAATAAACTTTTAAAGTGTCAAAATAAAAGGTAAATACTATAAAAGTCATATTTTAAATATTATTTTATCTTTTACTTATTTTTTTTTTAAATAAACGAATCCAGAATGGGGAAAATGAAAACATTAACACATGAAGAAAAAATAATTTATAACGCTGGAATAAAAAGAAAATTCAAAGCGTTAGTAAACTGGATACTAGCCAATAAAAGATGGTTAAGTGAACCAGATGATGATGACCATGAGCTGGGAGACAACGTGTTAAAAAACATCCAAAAACTTTTAAGCGAATCAAAAAAACTACAAAGTCTCTTAACAAAGTATCAAAAATCGATAATGATTAAAAAGGGGATTTTGAGAACAGAAGAAGAAATAAAACATGTAGCCCCAGCATTGAAAAAAATTAAATACCTAGAAAATACTTCTATAGATATTCTGGAAAAATTATCTGCAGTGTTGCAGTACCACATATACCCTGCTGATAAAACGATTTTCAAACAAGGGAATTTACCTCGTTCCTGCCTTTTTAACGTCAGCGGGGAGTTATTTGGGAAATACAATCACGTTGATCCTGTAACTGGGGCAGATGTGGTCCTAGAAATAGGAGAAATGCCCTTGGGAATGTGCAGAGGAGATGTCAACTGTTTGAAACGCAAAAGAAGAACTTTAACACTATTCACAAGAGATGTCACTGAAATTCTCATCTGCCCTGCAGAATATTTTTACGAATACATAGAAAACTTAACCCAACATAAGGTGGACAAGGTTATCAGTAAGTTAAATAGATTTCAGCAATTTAAGAAATGGCCAGATGATCTGAAAGAAACTATGCCTATAATAACTTTTTTTAAAAAGTACAACCCAGGAGAAATAATTTTCAAAGAACTTTGTAAATTACAAGATAGATCTTTCTTCATTTTGAAAGGAAGATGCCATATCATTAAATACATGTTATTACATGCCAACATTAACCAAAACGGGTCAAAAAGTTATGGATTATACAGTCCAAAAAATATGCCAAGGTACACAATAATACCAAAGAAAAAGAATACGATCATAGATACTTTTTTTTCCGAAAATCCTATAATAGACGATGTCATGGCCACCTGTGCGTTAGATCGTATAACTATGGACAGATGTATACCCAGAGATATAGAAACTCACTTTGTAAAAGTTTGTGAGTTATTCGAAGGTACTTGCTTTAATATTGGGGAAGATATGACCCGTATGATTATTGTGAGTGACACTCCGGTGGTTTGTATGCTACTACCAAGAAAATGGATTCAGTCGCAAAACGAGAAGCACGAATGGACCAGAGTAAAGATGGAGTACGAAAAGTTAATACCAAATTCAGAGAAAATGTTTCAGCAGTTTTTGGAAAAGAAAAGGTGGATAAATATACGGAAAAAAATTTATAATGATTTAATAAAAGGAAAAAGGATGTTAAGTAATAATAATATTCATAATATCCCATACAGCATTCGTATCAATGATGAAACCTATTACAATTATATGTATGATTTTCAGCATTAATTTTACACTAAATATTATTAATCTTTACCTGAATATGTATTTAATTTTATTATATTCACAAATAATTATTTTTTTCTACGACTGCTTTAGAATGTAAGCAAATACACTTTTCAAACACAGAATTAATCCATTCTAGCTCTAGATACGGTATGAATATTGCGTATCAAGTGTCAGAATGAGCACATGTAGTCCCATCTCTTGTTTATAAAAGTAAAGAAAACTGTAGAAAAATTAGCAAAAATATATATATTTTACCATGAATAATTTATTGCAATTTAATGTTTTGCGTTAAAAATACATAAAGTTTATTAGTTTTTTTAATATTTGACCAGTTTTTTATAAATTTAGTTAAAAAAATTAAAACTGCTCCATCTGTTGTTAAATATTTAAACCTGATATCTGTCACAACAATCTGACAAAACCTTTAATTTTTGCATTATAATTTGTAAATATGTGCTAAAATTAAATAAAAACTGATTTTATAAAACTATTAAATAACATTAATTGCTTTATTTAAAAATATGTGTTTTGTTGCATTAACAATGTCGAGTCACAAAAAACATTGTTTTTAACCTTGTCCGCAGTTTAAAGCCATACAATGTTTCATATTTGCAGTCGAAAAAAAAATATAGTCTACAACAAGTATGGAATAGTCATTTCGCGCTCGCGGGACCTACTCGCCTGCCGGCTCGTATGACAAACTTTCTGCTCTCGCGGAATATTGTCTATTTCATACTAGTTATAGAATACCTATACGTATAGAATACGTATAGAATACGTATAGAATAGTACTATTCTACTCATTTTTACTTTGCTAAAGAAGTAAGCCGGGGCCATAAGGATGCATACCCTTAAATTTTAAATCCATAATATAGAGGGAGCAAGGATAAACAAAATAAAAAAAAACAGATTTAAAAAATTAACTTTACGTTGAAATTTGGTATTTTCATGTATTCTATACCTAAGTTATATCTTCACTATACTAGTTTCTGTAAAAACCTGTAATGATACAAACTCTTTTTAGATGTGGGGTGACTCAGATATCCATTTTAGGTCCCAAGTTATTTAGAGTATTTGTAAATGATTTGTCATTTGAGTAAGTGAGATCTAAAAATTATGTGTTTGCCCCGGACAGAGAATGGGTAAAACAGCTAGTACCTATTAAAACCATTAGAAAAAAAATAGTTTCAATAAATCTCCTCTAGGTTGTCTAGCTTCCAGGGAAGAGTTAACAAATGTAGACCGCAACTAATTTGAATACGAGTTGTCGCAGGGCCTACTAAGACACAGGCGCCCGGTTGGTCATGCACGTGTCCGGCTGTCTTGTAAGTGGCGCTGCAATTCAATAAACAACGTGGGGTTTGATGAATGGCCTGCACCCCAGCCGACGAGCTGTTCCCGACTGCGGACACAACACCGTGATACTGCCCTCACCAGGGTCATCCCACCAAAAAAGACTAGAATAAAAGCAAAATCTTCTTCCCCCCCAACCACGCTGGAGTTGGGAAAATACACTGTATATCTGGGAAATAATTGGGAAAATTGAATGGCAGGGTTAAGAAATTTGTAGAGGCAAATAATTTTTTTATCATTTGATCAATCAATTTATTAGTTGGAAAAATGGATCTTTTTTTTAGTAGTCAAAATCTTTCGTCATCGAAATCTTTCTTCAGGGGTTAAGCTTTTTTTATTAAGTGCATTTTTCTGCAGGGTAAAAAGTTGGGAAATACTTTATATTTAGTTGGGAAACCAACCTTTGTCACCTTTTCTAACTAGCCCTTTCCATAAGATACGTTTTTTTTTTAAATAACTACACAAATATAGTTTTACAAAATCATTATATCAGAATTCAGTTCAATTTATTTGTCAGTTACAATGGAATGACCCAAAACAGTGTGGTACTGCCCTCGAACTTTATCAGCAGGTCCTGACGTACTGAACCGCCTGTAAAACCATGTTTGATACTGTTCTACATGTCACGGACGAATAGTACATGTATTTGATTAAAGAACACGAAATAAACAATACTGAAACAAATAAATTTTCAAACTGGATAAATAAACTGTACATGACTAAAATCGTTAAGGTGGTACATACAATGGTTCTACTTTATTAATTGTAGGTATATTAAAATAAGCTAGAGACATGATTTAAGAAGCAATTTTCTACTGTTTAATTCAAATATAAACATTATTTAGTAAGGGGTGCTTCAGGGATTCGTTTCTGGAGCACTAAAATATTATGTCAATGTACCAAAAGTCATTTACAAAGAGAAAAAATGTCAGTGCTCCAGAAACAAATCCCTTCTATATTATATGCTTGTCTTTGGATAAAAAGGTATAAAATAAGGTCTTTTGGGAGTGTGTGCTTTAATTTTAGATAAACCCTGTATTAAAACTGACCATACATTGTTTACTTCTTCTATGACAACCTCATTAAAAACAGGTTCTATTATTTTTTTTTTCTTAAATGCTAAGTAGAAAATAATATGTGGTAAACAAATGCGTAAACGATTTCAAAACATGCGTGCACTGTGCATGAAAATAAATCATAACAAAGGCAGCTTTCTATTCCTGATGTACCGGTTACTGGCCACGTTCAATATATTGAACCAGAATGTATAAATTCCTTGCTATAGATAGTTAAAAAGATGAACATGTACGCTTATTATAACAAACACTTAAATACATCTATGCCATTTATTATTTGCTGTCTACAGTAAAAGCCTGATAATCTGAAACTCAATGTGCTCAGGATTCTTAATATAAACTGAGGTTTTGGTACCGTATTTAATAATGAAACTTTACTTACTGAACCCAAGTTGTTATAGTAATATTACCTAAAGAATAACGTTATGTTTTACTATTATAACTTGTATTTAATAACTAAAGTTGTTAGGGGTCTTAAATATACAAAACAGTTTTTAATACGGTAACGAATCCTCAGTACTGCAGTGTATAGGCCCTGTCCCGCCTCAGAGATATGAACGTTTTCCTATTTTATCTTTAATATATTGGTGAATGACTCGATTTTAATAACCCAAATTAAATTCACAACAATAAGCCTTAAAATACGGACTTTAGATGTGGTTTACCGCATGGATCCATTCAAGGTCCCTTGTGAGTTGCACTATTTGTAAATGACCTGCTATTTAATTAAAGAACTACAAACTTAAAAAAAATAAAGACGCTGTGGCCTCAGATACACATAAAGTGAAATAGTTTTGAGAAAAAATAAGTGCCTCAGGGATCATTTCCGGGTCCTCTGTTATTTGCTGTTTACTAGACCTAACAATATAGACACCCACAGTAAAATTGTTCTTTTAGTTAACGTTGTAAGTCCTTGGTAATTATTGTTAAAATTGGGCCAGTAAAATGATGGACCGGACCATAGAATTGTACCACTGGACACGCCGATTTGAACTAAAGAGCTTCATATATGAGTGGAGTCAATAAACCCGATACACCTGTTGGCCTCGGGTCAACTATCTTCTAGCAGCCTTCAGCTGGTTTCGCATGCCCTGAAGTCCGATTACAATAATAAAATTCATCCTTGGATTATTCTCATCTGAAAAATTAAATGCCTTTATAATTATCGATTTTTTTGTATGATTTTTTTAACAGCAACATTTAAATATTTTAGGTTTAGGCACGCATAGTTATTAAGTAGTATATAGTGATAAATTTGATTGATTAGATATATTAACCAATTTATTCAAAGTAGAATCTGCAAAAATATCGGTTTTGTTCATATTTTTTCATGAATTTGCAATTTTGGCGAAGGCGTTTATGGTATTTTTTATTAACATTTATAAGTTTGACAATAATAAAGAAAATATATTAATTTTTTAACGTTTTTTACATGTATACACTTTACTGTGTGAATAAAAAATATATAATGGTAATTACTTAATACTAACCAATTATGGCTAATAAAGCTATATTACATATGGGGTACCTCAGGGATAGGTTTGTGGACCTCTATTATTTTTACAGTTTATAAATGCCTTGCAATTTAAAATTTATAGCAAGTTACCTAATTTTACTCCTTTTTTATATATTTTTACATTTCAACGCCGGAACATACCTTTTATCCAACTAATTAACAAAAAAATGGGACAAGAAAGTACTTTTTCGTTTGTTTAAATTTTATGCTATGAAATAGTTATTTTTGTATTAGGGAACCTTCAAGAATTACGTAAGGCAAATTGTACCAAAATTCAAATACCCCGGTTCCCGCCTGCTTAAAAGAATAGAATAGAATAGGTTCCCTTAAGAGACCAAAAATTACAGATTTCTGCTTGAATGTGGAATTAAGAAATAGGTTATTTTGAAGTCTGAAAACTTCATTTTCTTTTCTAGAAATGTTAACTTTTTTATTAGAAATAGAAAAACGTATTTAGTAGGTATTGTTTATGATTTTTAAAAGCCGCTGATCAGCTAATACATTTCTAGTAGGTAGTACTGCGAGTGTGTGAGCGTTTATTCGACCTTGACTGGTCATTCAGTTCGTTCGCGGCGTCTAACGTTCAGTCCTCCCTGGTCATTCTATGAATATTACACCATGTATAAGTATTGTCATGTAGATGTCGCGGCATACGATCACTGCGTATCCTAGCCGCGCTCTTCTGAGAAGTTCTCACGCGTTCTGCGTATTATCACAATCGCACTTGCCACAGTGGCGCACCCATAGCCATCTAATCAAACTAAATATCTATTAAATCACTTGAAAATATACGTTTTCATAGTTTTATGAATAGAATGCAATCGTACTTGCTCAAATATAGGTAATAAAGCGATTTAAATATGTAAAAATGCTGATATTAGATATGGGGTGCCTCAGGGATAAGTTTTAGGTCCACTTTTGTTTTCAGTATCTACAAATGACTTACCATTTAAAATTTATACGAAAAATGTTTTCTTTTTATTATTTTTCCTGCCTATTTGACTAAATGTTACAAAAACACTTAAAAAGGCAAAGAGACCCCTACGCCTCTGAAATTTTGGGTTCTATTAAAAATTCAAACCGCGTGATGAAAACAATGAATCTGGTGGCAGAAAGGGAACAACGGATAGTAAGGATATGTAAAAAAGCGTGTTTTGTTTGCCCTAATACAATAAGCAATGGAATAATGGGTGTGTTTTCCACTCGAACAATCTGCAGAATAACAAAAAATTAAATGGACTGTGATACCTAGTTATATAAATCGCTAATAAAAAATAACAAAATTAAAAACTAGAGAATGATAAAAATATAGTTATTGTATGTTAGACATTGTTTAACAGTATCATTAATTGCAAGTTTTGATATTGATCATCCGTTCCTAAGTTATTTACAATTAATTTTTAATAGCTACGCGACAAAAAGCTTTATCCGTAATTACAGCTTTTTTATGTATTCCTAATGTTCAATATATATTTTATATAATTACCCGCAGGATTGTCCAATGTATATGCTATCTCAATTACGGTAACTAGATTTATTTTAACGTAGATTTCTTATTTTATTAGAAGATAAAGCAAAGCTACAAACCTTCTTTATTATACTATTCACAGCGCCTGCACTAGAATAGTATTATACGGTAGTCTAGAATTTTCAAAACAATTCAAAAATCGTCATAGACAAAAAATTCTTGGATTTAAATTTGTTTTATGAAAAAATAAGCCTTTTTTTTAATGTCCGTCCGTTGTCACGATTTTTGTGAACACGATAACTCAAGAATTAATAATCTGATCGACTTGAAATGTTCAGGAAAAATCAAGTTCTACGAGGAGAAGATCCCTATTGTTTTTGAAAGTAATCCCTCAAAAAAAAAGTTATGGGGAGTTAAACTTCAGCTTTTTTCGTTTTTTTTTTTTTAATCGAAAAAAGCTGAAAGAAAATTCCGATTAACGTAACTTTTTTAGAAAAAATTACTTTTATTATAAGGATCAATTCTACCAATTTTGAAAGGAATCTACCTAAAAACCAAAAAGTAATGGGGGGTTAAACCTTTTTAAAATATGAAAAAACTATCATTTAAGTCCACAACAATAAAAACCTGTGAGTGTAAAACTACCATTGAAAATCATGCAAAAGCCTACAGGAACTTGCTGCCTAGGTTGATGAAGTTTTTTTTGTGTTTTTTTTTTTAACGAGGAATGGTCAAAAACCCAAAGTTTGTGACTTCAAAGTATATGATCAAAGTATACCTTGTGATCAAAGTAACCCCAGTTTTCGGTACATTTAAAATTTGTTTCTTATAGCATAAACCCATCCAATTGTAGATTGTATTCGGAAGGAGATGTCCCATTGTATTTTCTTATTTTAATACAAGATGTAACAATGCCACAAAAACCTCCTTTCCTCCTTGTATGTGCCTGGACTTACAATATAATCTAATCGACGCTGTAATCGGTCGACAATAGGACAAGAAACATTTTACGTAATTACCTTTAATCGAAAAAAACACTTACTTTTAAATGGAAAGGCATATTTTTTGCGTTTTTTTTTCAGATCAGAACACCTACATGGAAGTATTTAACAAATATTAACCAATGCATAAAATTCATAAAATCTAAATTTCAGATCTGGCTCGAAGGACCAACAAATATAAAGAATTTTCACTTTCGGGTTTAGACCGTGTTGATAGATTTTCACTTTCCGACGTTTCGTCTCTTACTACTAGAAACATCTTCAGGGATTAATCTGAAACTGTCAAAAATAGTTAGTAAAACTCAAAAAATGCCAAAAAAAAACTTCAGAAAACGTTAGAAATTGTCGAAAATTGTCACAAAAAAATAATTGTCAGACTATAACTATAGATATATTTAGTAATGATGTATTGACAATATTAATAATAAATTAGTCAAAGTTAAAACATAAGAGATTAATCAAATATAAACAATATACCGGGTGTCCCTCAAGGTGCTTGACAAGCTATATCTCCTTTATTTAAAAAGATAGAAATTTTGGTAAACATAACATTAGAAGATTTTATTGAGGTATCCAAAACTGCCCCTTACTTACACAACCCTTGAAACCACCCCCAACTTTTGTTTTTCAAACAACAGCATTTTTATCAAAGAATATGAAAGTGCATTTTGTTCTTAATTCAACCATTTATTATAAGTAGAATATTATTCTCTAGAGGAGCTCCAAATAACAACTATTATTTATTAATAATAATGTCCCACCAGGTTTTAGACGAGCTATATCTCCGTTATTTAAAAAGATATTTTTTTTTGAAAAAAACAAAATTAAATGCGAGTCAAAGTAGAATTTACTGACATATACAAAACTACCTTTTACTTACCCACCCTCTTGCAACCACCCCAACTTTTGTTTTTTAAATAGTACCCCTCTATTTTTACAATATAAAAGCACATTTTATTCTAAATTCAACCATGCATTATAAGTCATATCTTATTTTTTTAAGGGGCTCTAAAGTACAACCTCATCAGATCACAAGCTATATTCTTCATAAAAAAAATTCAAAAACTTACCTTAAAAAGTCCAAAAACAACCCTTAATAAACCACTATTATCAATAAATAATAAGCAAGCGGCGGTTTTGGATATGTCAATTAAATCTTCTTTGGCTCCCATTTAAAGCTATTTTTTAGAAAAATTTATATCTTTTCAAATAACGGAGATAAAGCTAGCCAAGGACCTGGTGGGACACCCGGTATAAACAATTTTTTATATCACTATTTTATAAGGTAGATAAAAATACTTAATATATGCGCAAAATTATACTTTATTCACCATTAATTCTGCAACATTAGTTTTACTCGCATAAATTTTCAATTATTCTCTACTAAAAGTAATTTTCAATAGACTTTACTATCATTATACTTGATGCATAATAAATTTGTGTAATAATTTTTCATAAAACATTTCAATGCGTTTAACAGGTAGTATATAATAATTGCAAATAGGAGAAATCATAATACGAAGTGAAGTTAGTAGCAAATAGTAACCTGTTCTGATTAATGAATGCCAGTGATTTTGTGTGCGTCCAACAGAAATGGTCCATTCTAAAGTTTATTTTTTTAAGGTATAGTTATTTTAAACCTTCCCGCTTGTAAACAATCTCGAAATTACCATAGCAACGTAAGATACGCATGCGTCGTAAGCGAAATGACTAGGCCCAGTTTACACAACCGTAAAACGTTGACGTGCCATTAACGAGAACAAAACAATTGTTTATTCCTCTAAATTATTGGAATAAAAGCGATTTTATAAGCAAATTTTGTTTCTACAGGAATACAAAAGTGTTTTTAGCAACAGTTTTATCAATTCTCTTTTTTTACATCAACATATCATAAAAACCAAGTAAGTAAACAAAAATTATAAATTTTGGTTATGTTGACATTCAAAACAATCTACATGCTTCAGTGTAAATCGGACTTTGTGGAGTATTTAGCGGCAAATTTAAAATAACTATACCTTAAAAAAATAAACTTTAGAACTCGAATGAGCGAGAATGCTTTCCTATAAACAAATAAAATAAATCGTTGATTAATATGATTAAAATTTTTGATTTAATTTTCTATGGATAGGTATCGCTATAAATAATTTTTAGAGATGTCCAGAAACAATTTTTTACATTATGAAAAAAATGGCAGTAACATTTTTTTGTAAACCGAGGGAGAAAAAGTTTAATTTTGGCGAAGGCGCAGTTTTTGTATGATTATGTATAATTATCAGGGCCGTAGAAAGAAAATCGGGGCCCAGGTGTAGTAACCTACGCCCCCCCCCCTCCCCGACTAAATTTTTTGTTTTCCTACCAAAAAAAATTTGATGTCTAAAAAAACAGCTCATCACCCGAACCCCCAACATTTTTTTCCCCTCAAAATTTTTATGGAAGAAAATGAAAAAATTCGGGCCCCCTTAGAAACTTCGGGCCCCGGGAGAAATACCTTATATTATGCATCATCATGCATTATGTAAGATTACATGTAACATACATATATGTATACTGTGTCAAAATTCATGCATGGTCAAAATCCAGAGATGATCATATAAAAATTTTATTTTCCAGGAAAACTCTAAATGAGCGACAAAGGGGTGTTTTTCTGATGGACACAAATTTATTTATGGAAGAATTGTTACAGAAAACAAATACATTCCGCTCGCGAGGTGGAAAACGGCACACTGAATAGCAGATATTAGAATGTAAGCGATTTTTGTTTTGTCGGACTGGTTTTTACGCCCCGAGATATATTTGTTAGGTCTATTGAGGACATTTGTGCATATTTGTAAAGGTCGTTCATATTGTGATTTTACTTTACTTCTAATATGTCAAACTAGAACAATTCTTCAGAAGATTTTTTTCTTTTGAAGAAATTCTTTATTTGCACAAATAAAAATAATAGGAAAAGTTTTTTAGCGATTTTTAATATATAAAATGGTCGTCACTGCAAATCTAAACGGATACGCCTAATAAGGTGGAGTGTAAAAAGGTCTATTTGCTTGTAAAAAAGGGCCTTCTGTTTGTAAAAATTTTTTTATAGAAAATTATAGCCATAAAACAAACCTTAAAACATGCTGCAAAACTTGGACAATAAGGATGCCAGATAGGAAAAAATAGAGTTTTTTTTATTTGGTTCTAAATTTTAAATATAAAAGGGTCAGATAGAGTTACCAACAAAAGTGCATTGCAAAGAATTGGGAAAAAGCTTGTCACGAAAAGGGCTAGTTAGGAGAAGGGATCACATACTAAGACCTGCAGCTCTATTCTTGGCCACTCGCAAAAATAATTAGCATACGTCGCGACGTTGCTATGATAGCTAACGACGCGTCGTTGCTATGATAGCTAATATGTGATTGGTTGTATCATAGCAACTGCGTATGCGTGTTATTTTTGAGAATGGTCAAGAATAGAGACCCTGAGAGCTTACTTAAAAATATTTTTATCCAATACATACAGATAATAAGACAATTACCAGCTTAATTTTAAATAGATAAACTCAATAATAACCCCCGCGTGGCTTTTACTTTATTGAGTGGATTAAAAATATTTTTATCCAATACATATAGATAATAAGACAATTACCAGCTTTATTTTAAATAGATAAACTCAATAATAACCCCCGCGTGGCTTTTACTTTATTGAGTGGATAATTATTTATTTTACCCACTCAACTGTCACTTGTCAAATTATTTTCTTGTAAATGTCATTAAAATTTTTAATAAAAATATGAATTCCTAAGCTATTTATTGGATAAAACCTTGTATGGCACTCATGGGTAAACCGATATTGCCCTCTCGAAAATTAACCTGCTTGGCTGACGCCAGGTTAATTTTCTCATGGGCAATATCTTACTTTAGCCACTAGTACCATAAATAACTATTTTAAGCGGGTGTACGAAAGGAGGTAGGCAGGAATAGAAAGGAATACTGCTCACAAATGTCAAAGGATATCAGGTGTAAACATTTTAGAAAAAAGAAAGAATTGGCTAGGGTTAGGTGGGATTGAATTAAAGTAGTTTTTCTATTTTGCGACTCTTATAAGCTCATAATCACACGCATTTTGCGTGTTCTTATAGGCCCATAAGAGGTCTTTACTTTTTTTTCTGTTGGGTTGGCAACATACAAAAGTCTATTTCTTGACGTTTTGCGTGCAAATGTCAATGTCGATTTAAAGTTTAATTTTTTACAAAATTTTGTGTTTGGGTTATTCTTTACCGTATTAAAATTGTGGACTGGTTAATTGCAGTGGAAAAAAAAGAGAGGACTGTAAAATATATCAAAATATCATTTGTTCTTAGAATTTTAAACATAGTGTAAACTGTAATGCCAACCCAAAACAAAAATCCCTAAATCAGTCATCAATTTAAATGTAAGTTTTTTTAAATTTTAGAGCAAAATAGAAAAAATTGTATAAAGCACTCGTTTCATAACACGTTTTTACAGCACTAGTACGTTAGAAAAATCGCCGCAAGCAGCTCATTTTCTAAACTTGTACTCGTGCGCTAAAAACGTATGTTATGAAACTAGTACTTTAATATACTATTTGGGACTGGTGATTATGATAAGGATGATGATGTTGTTAATCCTCTGTCATTATTTCTTTTCATCTAATTAAAATTGAAAATCCTTCCTGATAACAAGTAGATTCCAGCAATTATTTACTCTAGTTTTTGTTTTAGCAGGAAAATACAAGCTCGGACAAAAAGTGAATATATTATAAAGAATGGCATTCTAGATTTTTATGAAGAAGTCCCGAGGAAAACATGAAAAATGAAAACGCGTTTGTTAGTGGAAGAATGCGGGATGTAAATCAAATCTCTGCTAGTCGCTCCATCTAGCGGCGGTTTCAAGTATTCTCTATGGCTGAAATACAACGCAGTGACTAATACCTAAAAGGTAGTATGCTGCTCTCGTATAAGGAATTTCCCTCAGACGAAGTTACGCGTATCGCTCCCTAATTGATATGATCTTCGCCTTTTACAACACTTCCGCAAGTGAGTCACTGGGTTGTATTTCAGATACAGACTATAGTATTATAATAGCCAGAAAAAAATAACAACGAAAATTTATGATATTCTCCAGCAAAAAAATACATTGTAGTTATTTTCAAATAGCCAGGTTCTGGATCCGACTTCTTTGGGCGTTAAAAACAAGGGCGCATATGAGGGGTTAGGTCTCTTCTTTACGTCATAAGCGTGCGTGCGTGCAAGTGAGACGCACTCACATTCCACACATACTTTCAATAGGCACATCCGTGAGGCGAACATTTAGAGTAATTTTTTTCATAGTTATTCTGCAGTCCAAGGGGTCTTAACTTTGATTTGGAATATGTCAGATTTAAATTTATGAAAACAAATTTGATTTAACCAAAATTTTATTATACAAATTTTCATTTAAACAAAAATTTAGATCCGTCATATGCCAAAGGCACTGTTTAAAGGCTGTTTTTACCCTTTGGTTCCAGAGTTATTGTGTATAACTATGAAAATAATTGTATCTGAATGTAATGAACATAAACATCCAAACTTATGACTCGATAAGTTAATAAGTGTTTA
This sequence comes from Brachypterus glaber, assembly GCA_958510825.1. Taxonomy (NCBI): domain Eukaryota; kingdom Metazoa; phylum Arthropoda; class Insecta; order Coleoptera; family Kateretidae; genus Brachypterus; species Brachypterus glaber. The sequence continues at coordinate 1,058,536 of OY294050.1, read as the reverse complement.
GGGTACTCTAATTTAGTACATTTTTTTGGGTTTCTAGCATCCAAAACAACCGGATACAGAACTTGTCAATTTAACATTAGGGAATTAGGCAATGCCTAATTAGAAGGTTTCTAAGACATATGTCATATAACTGTAAAAAAATAGATAAAATATTCATAATTAATGGTAAATTTAGATCAGAATTTGATATAATATTAGCAAATATGTAAAAACTTGGGTCTTGGCAGAAATGGAGAAATAACCTGGGATGTCGAAACTGAAATAATTCATCAAATCTATGTGAAGATTACTCATCAGCGCCAGATGTTAAATAACCTACTTTTTTATCAAAATTAATGGAGAACCCCTAGCCCAAGCTTAAATATTAGTTCGGGCTCTTACACATCAAATAAATAGATATAAATAAATAAAATTCAGCCGGGAAAAAATAAATTGTTGAAAATATTCATTAATTCTTATACATTTTTTTTTCAGGCCATACTCTGAGATGGCCGACGACTCTACATAGAGTGACTCAAATCTCCGTGTGCAATTTATCTACTGTATATGGAGAATACACAGAGACTGGCCTGGCGCCTGCAATGCAGGGCCCAGTGGCGGCCTTACAGCAGGAGGGAGCCAGGTAGATTAAGCAATGTTTATGACTCATTACTTATGAGCCTCATATTTGATGGGGAATAATTGATCTATATAATATGCCATATGTAAAATACAAAAAAGTATAAATTTATTCAAAGTAAGTGCTTTTAATACAAAGTTAATATATCTATACTGCATTTTACATGTATATTTTATTTAAAAATCATATTTATGACGTTTAACGAATAGTTTAATTTTATTTCTTTACTAGTGGCTCTGAAAACTGAATTTTTAAATAACTTATTAAATAGTAGTAAATGTAATAAACTTTATAATGAAAAAAACTAAAAAGTTATTGGAAAAACGATTAAATGAGTTATCTGAATGACATAACAGTGGTAGCCTTAGAGCTGAAAGAAATAATTGTGATACAATTTATATTGGATAAACAAAAAGATTATTAGAAGACGATTTCACGAACATTTTGAATTAGCTACACTAAGAGATATTTCGGATATTAATACCACATGTAGTAGTATTGACTTGTTTATATAATATACACAACTTATGTTTTAAATAGGCTCTACACGGAAAAAAAAAATTATAGCTAGGAGCGCTATAACACACATACCAAGCAAATTATAATCGCTTATTATATAAATACAAGGCTTTCTCTTACAATTATGGCAGTCAGTGTAAAAATTTATATGAAATACTTTAATTGTTTAGTGAATAATAAAATATAACAAATAGTATGGCATTTATAGCTTAAATAGATTTAATTAACTATTGTCCGTGCTAATAATTTTTATAATATAATAAAATTTCTGTAAATTTATAATAGTGCCTGTAATAAATATAATCGTGTCTGTAATATATATAATCGTTTCCAATTTATTTTTAACATTATTAGTTATTGTGTCCCTTATAATCTATAGCTTAAATCACTATAATTTGCCACTGTTACCAAATATCTTATAATGTATAGCGCAGAGCCCACTAATTTCTTTCCGTGTAAAGCATTAATTTAAGCATACAAAATTATCCAAAATGATTTTGTTTCTAACAGTTAATTTTAAAAGTAATTATTATTATAAATTACTCATCTGTAGTTGTGTTTCTTACTATAATACTGCATATACCTCAACTAGAAATTGAAAATAATAGTATGCTTATTGTATTATACACAGTTTTGGTTTTATCAGTGTAGTGTCGTTTAATAAAATTACATTTTCTCACTACCAACTAGGTGGGTTGACATTTCTTAATCAAAAAGTAGACAGTAATGAAAAGTTTCAGTACAAAAAAAACCGGAACTAAAGACAGAAAAAACGATTTACCGCGCAAGGACTTTTTAAGTGTCCAACACTTACCGCGGGGGGACATCTAGACGCAAGATTATTATTTTTAATTTTATTGTGATTCCATAAGAAAATGACTTCTTGAATTGTCACACATAAATGTCAAAAATATTATTAATAATAAAACAAGATTTTAACTCCTTGGTAGTGAGAAAAACTAATGAGCTACACGCAGGTAAGTTGTTTCTGTCTTCGGTCGTGTTTATGGTCCACAAAATACGACCTCACATAGAAAAATTCGCTTACCTCTAGTAGGAGCGCAAGCTACGGCACTGCAGCTTGCTAGATCTGCAGAATCTTCAGGCGTCAATCTTCTTTCGACACGTCATACCTTTCATTCATAAAATACAGAAACGCGGTCCGCGTATTTTTATGACTTAACTACTGACTCAGCAAAAAAAAAATAAAAATAGTAGATTTCCTACCATATTAAACCACTTTAAAAATTATAATTTAAAGCATGCTTTCAATTTTTTATGCGAAAACATTTTACAATAAACTTATTTTTATCAAAATATTTTTTGATATATTGTATTTCAACAAATTATTTGTAATGCCCTAGAGTACCCAATAGATTTTAAAACTGGGCAATAATCATTAATTAAAAAACATATATTCTAAAAAAATATTAGACCAAGAGATTTTTTCAGTAAAATCACCGTAGAAAATTTTTACAGTTATAAAGTTATGTTCACAATTCAAAATAAGATGGCTACCATTACCCTAGTGGTCACCAGTTTTCTAGACGCGGTCATTACCCTAGAAGCCGACATCCACCCCCTTTCCCCTACGTAACAAAATCAAAAATATTAAGCAATTGTGTCAGAAATTGTTTATTTTATGACTGTGATTTTTCTTAATTCAGAAGTCCAATTAAACGGTTAAAAAGATTGAAATATGACCAATAAAATGAGAAATTAAACATTAATGTTGGTATTAAATTACGGAAGCCGCATAAGAGGTAGTACTTATCTTAATAATTGACATTTATTTAATATTTTAACGTTAAAAATGTTTCTTTTGTTAAAAAGAAATAATAAAAGTTTATTATACCATAATAGCTTTATAACTGTTTAAATTTTAAAATAATGTTTTCAAATTATTAACATCTTTCTTCGTTTGGACTTTAATTTTGGAGTGTTCCGCCCATGTTAATGGTAGGAAAATAGCGTTACGGGGGGGGTCCAAAATGATCAAAATTTGCATTACCTAATACTTGAACGTTCCCTCTGTTGTTAATTTTTACGGATTAACATGGTGTAAAATACACATTGTGTATTACACAATGTGTATTGGACTTATCAGATTAGTTTTTCAGTAAGATTACCGAGTTGTTTTTGGGGTATGTATTTATACTAATAATATTGTAAAGCAATCAAGCAGCTCCAACGTTATAGTATAGTAACCTAAAGCCTGCATTTTCATGGGACAGTGTGACTCCAGACTAGTACTTTAAAAGAGTTTTAAGCTATAGTGTTAAATAAATACATTTAATTAATGTTGTACAATGTTTTTATTATACATTCAAAATGTAATGTTAATGTTCAGATAAACCAAAAAACTTCACTTTGTTTAAGATAAGATAGAGGCATTTAGCACATTAGCTTTGTTGTCAGGTTTACGATAACACAAAAATTGTTATATTAATTTAATAATTATTTTGATCAAAATTAACAAATAAACTTTTTAAACAGTTTTTCGTCATTTGTTTCATTATTTTGCAATTTTTTAAACAAAAACATATTCTCATTTAGCCCAAAACTCACATTTAAAACGATATCCTTCTTTCTTGTTCTTCTTCTTGTTCTTCGTCTTCTTCTTCTTCACTTCTTTTTTTTTAACTAAGTAGGAAAGACAAACCTGCCTCTTTTTAGTTAGTTGTAAAGATTTCTATAATTTATTTATATTTATGAATTAATTAAAAGTTTGAGATGCCACGCCTTTCCCTGTCAATTGTTCAAAAGTCTCGGCAAAGATTAAAAAAAAAAACTGTCCCCATTAGATGTACATTAATTAAATTTTTAACGCATGAGTTGCTCTCAAGGAGGACGACCATGTTGAATCGATTTGATCTGATTTATTAGTTTTTCTATTTTGTAATAATGACATATCAATTACCGATAAAAATATTCAATGTTCACAATTACAATATTTAGGTCGAATTTTTTTATATTAAAAATATAAATTTTACAAAAAAGTCTAAAAATATATTCCTAACAAATATTTTTACTTTTTTTTAACAAACATTTAGGTAATACAAAAAAATCACAGACTATTTATTTACATGCATTCACGAGTTATCGCGGTCACAAATTTTTGGATAGAGATAACAACAGGCTGATGTTTTTTCGCAAAAATCAGTTTTTGTTTTGAATTCTGTATTGTTTTAATTTCTTTATGCTTCTTTTACTTCCTTTCATATTTTAACTCAAAAAACCTTTGAGCTAAAGGCTTCAAATTTGTATCTCAGGTTCCTTATTCAAAGTTCTATCTTGTTTTATTTTTCGCTAATAAATGCTGTGAGTAACCAAGCCAAAGGTATAAAAAACTAATACAGACGATAGCCAACATTATATTGGCCCTAAAAAAAATTTGTAAAATGTTTTATTTTTTTTTTAGTTTTTATTTATAATTTTTTTTATATTTTTTATTTTATTTATATTTTTTATATTTTCTTATTTTTTATGTTTTTTCTTTTTGTTTTTTTTTTATTTTTTATTTTTTTTTGTTTTTTTCTTAATTTTTACTTAATTTTTTTTTATTTTTTATTTATTTTTTTATTTTTATTTTTTTAATTTATATTTATATTTTATTTATTTCTTTATTTTTTATTTTTTTATATATATTTTTTTAAGAATTTAAATGTAAGAAACAATATTTTTACTGAAAATCTGCAGTGTGGGCTTTTACAAATTGATCACGCAACGTTGTCGATGCATCGGCAAGTACAAATAATGGTTGTTTTCATTTCTTCTGATGTTTGGACACCATAATAGACTTAATTGTATATATTCGTTGCATAAATTATAAAATAATGATCACGCAATCATAAACAATTGGTCTCTTGAAACATTGCTAAAAAATTATACTTACAAATATGAAAAAAATACGCAGTCAATAGCTACAATGCTATTATTATACTTATATACTTACTTATATTATACAAGTAAAGTAAATTAAAGCCAACAGGTGCCATTAAGTGGTTTTTAATATTTATTTATTCACAATTATTTAGTAATCAGTGTCAAGGTGACGTCGAAGGGTCCTATTCGGTGATATGGGATTGCTTCCAAAACATCTTTTTATTTATGTTATAATTTAAATGGACTGCAATTTAAAGGTAGGAATGAATGAATATTAAGACATAACGACAGTTCCAATAATATATAAGGTTATCTTACCTTGGCTTCGGCATGTTGTAGGATAGGTCGCGACCTCCATTTCTTCTTCACAGGAAATAACCACAGAATTGGAGACTGTTGTACGCGAATAAATGTTTGTTTGACTAGTGTAGATATACACTACTAATTATTGCTAAATACATTTGTGTATATGGAACTTATAAATATTGTAAATTTCAACTGACGCCCGGCGCGGTATGTCAGTTTTTGGGTGTATATTGATTTATGACTTCGATCTCTCTCGATGTCGAATTGCTACGTGATAATTGAATACTGAATTGCCTTTGACCTGCCCAAAATATCGCCAAAATTCAACATAAATAATCTAGTTTTTTGACTCCAGCCAAAATCTTGATTATTATTTTTTACTCTTTATACACTCACCACTTAAAAGTTTTAAGTTCTCTACATGCAAGTTATGAAAATAAAGAGTTATCGCCGATAACAAATGCTTGGAAACCAACTCTCGTGAGATGAGAAATCGTTAAGACTTGAATAAGAAGTTAATTGTCGAGTAATGGTCAGGACAGGATTAACCGATTTTTTGTCTCGAAAATCGAGAAGGGATAATTAAGACGAGAAGTTCCGTTTGGACTTTTTAGAATTTAAAACTTTTTTTAGTGTAGAAAACAATATGTAGTGCCACCTATAGCTTCAGCATTAAATTGACTTTCCAACGTCGT